>JAOTJB010020974.1:0-10858 GCA_027123815.1 Erythroxylum minutifolium
CAAACCATGTCAGTTCCATCTGGATCCTGAAATCCTTCAGGTTGTACCATATAGACCACTTTATAAAGGTCTTTATTCAGGAAAGCAATTTTGACACCATCTGATGTAACTCTTTATCATCATAAGCTACAATTGTCATAATCACTCAAAATGTATCCTACGAGGATACAAGAGAAAAGTAATATTAAAGTTAAGATTTCTCTCTGAGTGAGCTATCAGGCAATTGAACTAGTCCATAAATCGCTGAACTTTATCCTGAATTCCTTTAGGTCTTAAACTTTATTTACAACTGACAGTTTTGCAGTTATGCTGCAAAATCAACTAGCTCCCAAACCTTACTATGTTTCATGGCTTGCATCTCATCAATCATTGCAACCCACCACAATTTCGCTATGGGTACAAAAATAACTTCTATAAAAGTAACTAAATTCGTAACATGTCTAATACCATAGTCCTGTTCACCTAATAAACTATGATATTAGATGAGATAACAGGTCATCTCAATCTGGTGGATTTTCATAACTGTATTAGATCTTGTACCCCCAGGAAGCTCTGTGTGTACATGTACGGGTTCCTGTTCCTGTACAGGCACGGTACAAAAACTTAGATCCCCCAGATTTAACTGTATGAGTAGCGGATACATAATAACTATAGTATCCATCCTGTTATCATCCTAAGGGTTAAGGGGCCCACCATCATCATAGACATCGCATTCCAGAAACTTAACTGTTAGTAATTCCACTATTCTGTTCCCTCCTTCTCTACAGTAAAATTTGTAGCTTTTAGAGAGGTTAGGATATCTTACTATATAACAATGAGCACAATGAGTGTGCAATTTTCTCTTCTTTATAAGGATTATACTACCTCGGTAGGGCAGCCCTATACACAAATGTGTGTAAGGCTGAGTTTTTACAATTCTAAGTAATCAGGTAGATTAGTCTTGTACTGCATTAACTATTACAAGTCCTTTAGGGGTGCAATTATATCTTTCGACAACACACCATTTTGCTCAAGACTACCGGTATAGTTAATTAAGTCACTATCCCAACCATATATCCAGCAAACGGACCTTTACAAGTCCTAAAACATCATGTTTGCCATGATATTCTCCTTCATGGTCAAATCTGACACTCTGAATGGATTTTCCCATTGGTTCTCAACTTTTAGTCTTTAAGCAAGAACACATAACTATAATGGGAATAATCATGACAAACGTCAGAATACTTTTGGAATTACACAATGCAACTGTATAAGGTCTACTGATATCCTTATGTATTAGACTCAACAAGTCAGAAGTATAAGTTGACCTTAATATCCTTATTAGTCAACTTACCCTGCAATAGTCAACACATGTTTCCAGATCATCATAATCTAGAATTGAGAGAATGCTTTCCTTAATCAATCCCTCAACCCTAACTCTAGAAATGTGGCTTTAAACCTTTATATCACACCATCTATGACTTTCATTCATCAGGGTCCTTCTTTTCATAACTTGTTCAACAAGATGTGAAGAAGCATATATCTAATTCGAAGTAAGACACATCCTATATAAACTATATGATAAGAAAGTTGTACAATTATGTTTTGTATTAAACACAACTGTACAACAGAAGCATTAAATACAAAACGTCAACCTTCTTTGTCCAAAATTGATCCAAAAGATCATATATAAAATGTTTTGTGTAAAAATCTAAATGAACCTCACAGTATGGTTCAATACATACATCCCCTATAGATATTTCATTAACTCCTTCATTGCTGTCACTCTCCTTCTCTTTATTTGGCTTTATCCTGGATATGAACCTTTGTACCGTGGAAGCACCTTGATTAGATACTCCACTATATAGTCACCAAATACTTAATGCGAATAACGCAAATTGGATTCATAAATTGATAAGCTAAAGAGTTATCTGATGATCACAGTCTTTCCTTCTAGGCCTTATATTGGTGGTTACTTTATGTCCATAGAACCTTTATCAGCACTAGTATTGTGGAGAAGATTCAGTATTTCTACCTTTGAGCTTAGTGTGCTTCATCTTTGCCTTCCTTTTAGTTGCTTTAAGGACTGTAGGAGTAACAAGCTTGAGTTTCTCCTCCTCAACAACGTAATGGGAAATCAAAGCATTGATGCCCCATTCCTCATCTTGTGAATTATACTCTAAAGGGAGTATTTTCAGAGTTTGATGAACTATAAAGACATCAGGAAGAGGGATGTTTAACATCTTCAGTCTACTGTGAAGATAGATCATTCTTGATATATACTCCTTTACTCCCCCTTTTCTCGTATACCTTATAGAGAATAATTCTTTATTCAAGGTACTTATCTCAATACTAGATGAGACTGTGTGCCTCTAGGAGACATTTCCAAGAAATTACTGTGTTATGTCTTTGTCCGGAGGTTCACTAAGCAAATGGTTAGATATGGATCTCTTAATGGTCATCAGATATAATCTGTCAAACCGATCCTGGGCTTCATAGGCTGCTTTATAAGCAGTTGAGCTCATGGATGTAGGTGGAGATGGTCTATGTATCTGTATGGCCGTATCAACCTCAGTTATTTCTATAGCATTCAATACATCTTCTGTTTACTTTTTTCTATTGAAACCGATCAGGGTTTCAATGGTGACACTAATTTTATTAACCGAAAAGGTAACTCTAAGTAACTTTGATTATATCAACACAAATGTAGGATAACAACGATATTGAAAGGCATTAAACAGTATATTTCCTAAAAATCTGGTCACACATATTATGAAACACCTGTGGGCTGAATGCATAATATATGCAACTAGACTTCTACACATAAAAGTGATCAGAGTATAAACCATCAACTCTCATGACGCTACCACCTGTGGGCGAATAGATCATTCAAATAACGGCTTTCCTTTATCAAATGCCTTTATACACATGTCAAAATCTCATGTAAAGCCAACACCTGTGGGCAGAATAACCAAACATGAGACTAGAGACATCCTCTAACGTGTAAGCAGAACAATTTAAAATACTGACTCAAAAGGCCACTGTGGTGACTACATCCTTATCAGCACTCAAAAAGTCCATTAATACAAGGAATACATCTTTATGGGCATGTGGCAATGCTCCTTCAATAAATGCAAAAACCTGAATGCACAGTCTCATGTCACACACCCGTGCTGAAGACATTCTCCGAAAACTTCATTTGAGACTTTCGTAAAAGAAAAATCTCAGTAGCGTGATTATCGTGCATTACCTAATGCCGAACCAACCGCCCGAGATACAAGAATCTCATGTATCTTCCTTATGGCAAGTTCGTTGTATGAAAATTTACTCAAAAATGGCTTCAGAATGTCTTTATTCCTTTTTCGATTAACTATCATGCAATCTCGAACCCTAAATATGATATCCGAGATACAAAAACTTAAAGTATCTCCCTCACGTCATGTCCAAAGCATGAAAAATCGCTCGAAATCGAGTTTAGAATAGCTTAATTCTTTTTTCTAGAGTTAAACTTTAATTTATTACTAATGTATTAAATCCAAAAAAATGAAAAAAATCAGTTTAAAAATTTCTCAGATCCGAAAACTGACGCAAAACACCCCAGGGTACCCTTATGGGAAATCTAAAATTTTGTGTTTTTTTCGGATGTTATTGTAGCAGACGCCTAGGACACTGTTCACTGTCAGGCACGTAGCGAACATGTTCCCGAATGTGATGAATCCCTCGCCAAAAAAAGACAATTTTTGGTGAGTTTCGGGATGATTTTTTGACTTCTCAGACTCGTTTTCAACCTGTTTCTCAGGGTTAAATATATGTACACTACTTTCATGCAATAAAAAGCAAGAAAAACCGAGAAACAGAAGCTAACTCTCCAAAAACCTTATAAAGAGAAAAATAAAAAAATCTCCATTTTTAACTACCCAATCACGCCATCACTCTGATACTATATGTAATATGCAACGATACCTTAGTTACGTACCCTGGATCGAACGTAAAATGGAAAAAAACAGAGCAATGCGGAAATACCTATTTTTCGGTTCTGAAACTTCAACTGAGCTTTCCGAAGCAGAAACGATCTCGAATTCATTGCCGTCTTCACGGGAATCCATCACCAAGATGCGAGTTAGGTCTTTCTACAGTTTTCTCAAAACATGAGCTCTCTAAACGAGTCAGAGATTCCTTATGCTCATGATTGATATGAGCAACTACAGGAGACCTTAACCTATTTATATAGCTTCCATATCGGGCTTTCCCATCACAAGGTCGATATGGACCAGGTACACTTTAAAATAGATCTATTTTTCACCCAGACTTCGACCCATTGATTTAGATCATTTATTGAGCCACTTTATTATCTTTATCTGGATCAAATTACGTAACTTAACCGATAAATTGTTGAAAAATAAAAAAATGCAATTAAATATTGTCCAGCTTTATGAAAAATGTCCAATATCCAACATTTCAAACACCTCTTGCACAGGCACTTCCCTTTCCAGTTCATTAAATGATAGATCCAAATGCTCTAACAGTCTTAAACGTCCCAAATACTCAGGGAATTGCCAGTGAAGTTGTTGTGTGAGAGATTGAGATATCGAACTACTCTTAAAAAACCTAAAGACTCGAGAATTTTCTAATGAAATAAATTTCCTTGCATATATAAATTTTCCAAGCTTTTGCAGTTCCTAAGACTTGCAGGAATTTCTCCTAATAGTTTGTTGTTTGAAACATGTAGAGTTTCAAGCATCTCCACCTTCTCCGACAATGGCCCAAAGGGCTATATCACCAACTATAAACACCAATCAAGTCGAAGCACTGCTTGAACTTGTAAACTGGAAGAGCTTTTGTAAACATGTCAGTAGGATTATCCTTAGTGTTGATCTTCTAAATAAGGACCTTCTCTGTAATAGTATCCCGAATGAAATAATACTTCACATCAATATGTTTCGTCCTCTCATGATACATCTGGTCTTTCATCAAATGAATAGCACTCTGACTATCACAACAAACAGTAGTAACCCCTTAATGTAGAGATAACTCACCAAATAAACCTCTCAACCATAATGTTTCCTTGATAGCTTCAGTGACTATCATATATTTTGCTTCAGCAGTAGATAAAGTCACTACATGTTGTAGAGTAGCTTTCCAGCTAATGGCACAACCTCTAATGTAAAATATATAAACTGTCAAAGACCTGCGTTTGTCGAGATGACCGGCATAATCTGAATCTACAAAACCAACCAAGGTGTTGCTAGTTCTACCAAACTCCAAACAAAAGTTTGAAGTATCCTTTAAGTATCTGAGAATCTATTTTACAGCCTGCCAATGTTCTTTGCCAAGATTGGCCATATATCTGCTAACGACACTAACAACTTGTGAAATATCAGGATGAGTACATACCATTGCATACATAATACTGCCGATAGCGCTAGAATACAGAACCTGTGCCATATAATCTTCCTTTTCCTGTGACTATAGTGATTGAGCAGCAGATAGTCTAAAATGACTAGCAAGAGGAGTACTAACTGCATTGGCATCTCGCATGCCAAATCTCTCCAAACCTTTATTGAGATAATTCTCCTGGGTCAAGAATAATTTACCAGCTCCTCGATCACGTCTTATCTCCATGCCAAGAATTTTCTTTGCTGCTCTCAAATATTTCATCTCAAATTCATCATGCAATAAGGCCTTCAAATGGTGAATATCTGTGACATTCTTGGCAGCAATAAGCATGTCATCAACATATTATAACAAATAGATGAATGAGCTATCATCTAACTTCTGGAAGTAAACACAACTATCATACATCCTCCTAGAGAAATCATAATCCAACATAAATGAATCAAACCTCCTATACCACTATCTTGGAGACTGCTTCAATCTGTACAAGGATTTCTTTAACAAACACACTTATTCTTCTTTTCCTGCAACTTCAAAACCTTCAAGTTGTTTCATATAAATATGCTCATCTAATTCGCCATGTAGGAATGTTGTGTTGAAATCAACACCTTGTACCTGATTGTAGCCCTTTGCAACTAGACATGCCTTATACCTTACATTTTCAATCCCTGAAGTACTTTCTTTTCTTGTGAAGAGCTATTTGCAACCAACAATTTTCTTACCCTTTAGTGACTCCACCAGAACCTAAGTATCATTCTTGTGCAGAGATTCCATTTCTTTGTTCATAGCCACCACCTACTTATCAGCATCAGTACTTGAAACTGCCTTTGTATATGTGGAAGGTTCAACGTCTCCATCTGTTTCCTATGCCGATGATAATGCATATGCAACTAAATTTGCATACCTTTGTAGTGGTCGAATCTCACGTCTTGGTCAGTCTCTGGCTATGGAATGTTGTTCTTCTACTGGTTCATCTTCAGCATGATCAGTATCTGGTTCATCAACTTGATCTATCTGATGTGTAGAAGATGTCTGTGAAGGACCTAAACTGCCAATCTCTAACTCTTACTTGCTTTTGTGCACTATCCTCTTTTTTTACATTACAAGGATTACAAGACTCTTTTCTAGGACACAACATAGAGAATTCATTAAATGTAACATCTCTACTAATTAAAAATTTAAGTGATTTGGGATCAAGACACCATAAACAATATCTTTTCACCTCTGAAGCATAACTAAGGAAAATACATTTCTTAGCCCTAAGCTCTAATTTTCCCTCATTTACATGCACATATGCTAGACACCCAAATATTCTTAAAGTAGAGTAATCAGTAGGAGTACCTGACCAAACTTCCTTTGAAGTCTTGAAATCGAGAGAAGCACAAGGAGAGCGGTTGATGATGTAGCAAGCCGTAGCAATGCCTTCTACCTCAAAATCAAGTGTCAACCTTGCATTAGAGATCATACACAGCCCTTTCTAAAGGAGTTCAGTTCATACGCTCGGTAACTCCATTTTATTGCGGGGGTCATTCTGACGGTGTGATGTCGAGCAATTCCTTCAATTTTGCAAAATTCATTGAATTCACCTCCATAAAGTTCCAAACCATTATCTGTCCATAACCGCTTAACATGTTTTCCTGTCTGCTTTTCAATCAAAACTTTCCATTGCTTAAAGGTTAAGAAAACATCATTCTTATGTTTTAAGAAATACACCCAAACCTTCCTTGAATAATCATCAATAAAAGTCAACATATACCAGGCACTACCTTTAGATGGAACACGAGAGGGCCCCCAAAGATTATAATGAATATAATCCAAATTACCTTTAGTTTTGTGGACAACTAAAGAGCTAAAACTTACTCATTTCTGCTTCCCAATGATACAATGCTCATAAAAATCCATCTTATCAATACTTTGACCACAAAGTAGGTCTCTCTTGTTTAACAATGTTAAGCCTTTCTCATGCATGTGTCCTAAACGCATGTGCCACAATTTGATAACGTCACCATCAATAGAGACTGTCGCAACACCTGTTACTGTAAATCCCTGCAAAACATACAAACTATCAGACCTGCAAGCTTTCATCAATACAAGAGCACCTTTAGAAATTTTCAAAATTCCACCTTCAGCTGAGAACCTGCACTTTTAAGAATCGAGAGTACCCAAAAAGATGAGATTTTTCTTCAAATCAGGAACGTGTCTAACGTCAGCGAGTGTTCTAATGATACCGTCATACATTTTGATCCAGATTGTACCTTTACCAACAACTTTATAGGCAGCATTATAACCCATCAAAAAAATTCCACCATCCAATGACCCATAAGTAAAAAAACACTCCCTGTCAGAACTCATGTAGTAAGAACAACCTAAATCTAAAATCCACTCCTTATTAGACCTGACTTTATCTTCTGTGGCTACAAAGATAATTCCCTCATTTTCATTTGCCGCTATACTAGCTTCGGCAGTGTTGCTGTTATTCTGCTCAATTTTATTTTTCTCCTTATATTTTAATTTATAGCAGTCAGCCTTTATGTGCCCCTTTTTCTTGCAATAATTACAATTTTTATTTCTATGTCTAGATTTAAACCTACCTTTGGATCTACTTCTTTCAATATTTCTACTTTCAGATCTACCCCGTACAAATAGTCCCTCTGTCTGCCTTTCACTAGTCTCCCCAGTGATGTCCCTATCAATATGCTCTTTTGACTTTAATGCAGACTTAATACTATTATATGAGACTGACTCTTTCCCATAAATCATAGTATCACAAAAATATTTAAAGTACTGGGGAAGGAAACATAACAACAATGTGACTTGATCTTCATCCTTAATTTTTACATCTACATTCTTCAAATCCAAAATAAGAGAATCAAATTTATCCAGATGTCAAAGAATATATGTACCTTCTGTCATCATCAACATGTACAACTTACGTTTCAAATAAAGTTGATTTTCTACCATCTTCTTCATGTACGTAGCTTTCAACTTATCCCACATACCTTTAGTTGTGTTTTAACCAGCAACCTCTTGCAAAACGTCATCAGAGAGATTCAATATAATGACTGATTAGCCTTTTTATCTAGATCCGTGAATTTATTTGACACCATATTTGCTAGCTTTTTCTTTATTCTATCAAGTGCAATTTCACACCCATCTTGTATTAAAATGGCTTACATCTTGAGTTTCCACATACTGAAGTTAACACTCCAGCCAAACTTTTCAATAGAGGTCTTCGTTGGTGGGCCCACAGGCAATGTCGGGATGTGGGTCCCAATAGCAAAACTGATCATCCGTTTACAAAATCGAGGTAGTGAGCCCTACAAGATAAAACCAAGGCAGTGAGCCCTGTAAGATAAATCTGAGGCAGTGGGCCCCGTTTAGATTCATAATAAAATCTAAGTTACTTTTTGATGTGGAGGGTCCACTTTAGTGGCAACCACAGAGCATACGATAAGTTAGACTAACAAGAGAAGCTCTGCTACCAGTTTGTTGGAGAAAATGCCCTCAGATCAGATATCGGTTGAATTTAATAGCCCAAAAAATAGTAATGAAAATAAATATAGGCAAAATAAAATGAAATAGGACTCAAAGATTTACGTGGTTCAATCAATGTGACCTACATCCATGGTCGGAAGGTAAGCAATTTTACTAGTATGTGGAGAACATACAACAGAAGGCTTTACAAAATTTCTCAACGAGAGAAAATTAAAAAAAGAGTGAAAGAATGATGTTGTTTTGGTGCAAGTCTTGAAGCCTCAACATTTCCTCTATTTATAGAAAAATTTTAGAGCATTCGTCCAAGCTCAATTCCTTTAATCTCTCTATAACCCTCGTTCATGAAAATCTTACCAAAATTATGCTTGAAGATTTTGGCCTAACATGGCCAAAAGACAAAGTTTGGCTTGGCCAACAACATTTGATTTGTGAGGGGACAAGGCATGCATTTGTCAACAACACACAATATAAGGTTTAAGCTTCTTGTTTTCATGTTAATAAACAACAATGTCTGGTGTGGGAGATGAATATATAGGCACGAACCAAGATGCCATGAGAATCTGATAGCTGAATCACTAGAGAGGGAGAGAAGGAAAGAGAAACATTAGGAGAGACGTTAGAGAGAAGGGGAAGAGCGATGTTAAGAAGACTTTGGTTTATCTTTAAGTTGGCAAAAGAGTTTCAGGCCGTTGGGTGTTTCGTCCACCTTTGACAAGGGCTAACTTGGTCATCTAAATTGCCGTAGAGAGAGCCGTTAGAGAGAATGGAGAGAGAAGTTTTTCAATTTTATAATTAAATAATAAAATTAAATAAATTGATATTAATAGTGTCATAAGAATTAAAAATAAGTTTCTAATTCAATCATATATATATATATTATCCTTTTAATTTATGAGATTATTCTTTTAATCTATGCAAAAATCCTATAATCTTTGTAATTATTTTCTAACAACAATTTCTGCAGTCTTCAGGAGATACAACTTCTGCACTCTCCAAGAGATCAATGTTAACCATTTATCTTTTACATATTATATAACTCGTGGTGTGTAGCAAGTATACGGTGTGGTCTCATTGTAAAATGATCTATATGGTCTTAGGGCAATAATAATACAAGTCCACCAAAAGGCTTAATACAGTTTGTAATGACAAAAGTTTCAATTTTTATTAATAACAAAGATTTAATGATTCCTTTTTGCTCCGGCTTCTTACTTTTTAAATTACCTTTCTACCCTCATTTTTTCCTTTTTAGGAAAAATATTTCCCACGCCTAGATTGGAGGTCCTCTGTACACTTGCCAAACTCAGGGTGAGGCTCTAGCCTCACTAGAGAGTCTTTCTCAGGCCTTTCATGTGACTATGGAACAAAGAGAATCCTCTTTCTCTAAAGATGACTTCACTACACTCTCCAAACAATCACTTTTGGGCACATAGATTGGTAAGAATGTAGGAAAAATTGATAATTCTGGGCAAAATCTAGAAGACTCTTAGCGAGTGGGTGGTTGGAGAAACAAGCTTTCGACCTAGTACAACAATGGTGCTCTCAGATTTTACCAAAATGTCCTTAAGCATGGTGCTTTATCTCTTTTGATTGAACTATTGAAAGCAGGTGCTAAAGCATGGTCTTTGTTTGGACCAAACATCCTGCCTTCCCCGCTGTGAACAAATAGGTGAAGGCTAGATGGGGTAAGAAAAGGCTTGAAAAAGTTATGCTGAGAGAGGATGGTAAGATATTGTTCAAGTTTTCTGACAAATCTAACCTTAATGAAATCGTTGAGTAGGGGCTTGGCATTTTAGGGACCAACCTCATTTTATTTATAAGTGGAGATTGAAAATGGAGCTAGATAGGGGTAAGATTGATGTTATCCCCATGTGGGTCAATTTTCATAACTTGTCAATGGAATTTTGGGCTATTGGGGGATTGAACTTCTTGGTAAGCTCCTTGGAGAAACTAGTGTGTATGGACTCCCAAACAGCTTAATGGAGAGGATCTG
>JAOTJB010020983.1:0-10857 GCA_027123815.1 Erythroxylum minutifolium
TATATATATATATATATATATATATTGGTATTAAATAATGTCACTAATTAAGTAAATTTGAAATAGGTTTCTAAATTTACATGTATTATAAATTTAATAATACTTAGAAATAAGTTTCTACATGAATTTAAATTATTATGTTCATAACTTTAATAGCATTTAGAAATGAGTTTCTAATAGAATTTAAAAAATTCATAATTTAATTTGATTAATTTAATATATATATAATATCATAAAGAAGTTTCTAATCAAATTGAAAATATCAGTGTAATAACAATTATATACATGTTTCTATGTTTATTAAATTCATAATTTAATTTGATTGGTTTTATAATGATTAGAAATGAGATTCTAATTAAAACGAAATGAACTAAAGTTGTGATTTTAAGTAAATTATAATAAACAAAATGTCATTATGAGAATGAGTTCATTAATGTATTAATAATATCATTTATTTTTATGATTTATAGGTTTTGTGAGTGATTTCTAATCCCCAAAAATTTGTTTTCAGTAAAATATCGAATATGATAAGGTCACCTAAATTTCTACAAAATACAGCACATAAGAGACGAGTCATTATTATGTTAGTGCAATTACTCTAGATGTGATACTTGCCTGAAAAAGATCTAACCAACCATGTTATCAATCTTAATAAATTAATATGAGAGTTATATTTTAGAGATTGTTTAGTTTTTGTAGAGGCTGAAATGAAGTACTTGACTTTACTCTCAACATCATCACAACTAGAAAGTAAATTATTAAGCATGCTCTATCATTTATATTGGCCTAATTCAAAAACATATAAATGGTTGGTTATAATGTTTACGAGAGAAGTTCTAAGAAAAGAATTAATTAGAACTTTGTATTCAATCGGTCATTCGATCAAAATAATTAGAATAATTGCATATCTAGCTTCAATGGCTTTATCACATGAATTAGTTTATTCTATTCCATGTAGGAATTGATATATTTAGACAATGTTCATGATTAAATGATCATGATTATTACGTATTTTACTAAGTTGTACTAAACTATGTGTATTATGTTCATTTATGTATACCAAACTTAATATTGTTCAAATGACAAGAACATATATTTCAATACTTTTTTTTCACTTAATAATTCTTTTTGAATACGATGGTTGGTGTCTAGTTGTCATATGAATGATGATTGAGAACATATGTGCTCTTTCGATTTAGTAAATAACTGAAAACCAATTATTCACTAAATATATGTAAGATATGACATTGATGTGCAAGACTATTTCTTCTTCTTTTTTTCTACAGAAACTTTATGCTTCAGTAATGTATAATAAATCAAAGCATATTATTGCTGAACTTAATAAAAGTCAAAAATTAAATGGCTACAATTATGAATCTGTAGTATAAAAATCCAAAATGTACTAGAGCAAAAGGCGTTAGAATCATTAAACATAACCATGGATATTCCTGACGAAGGCAATATGACCTAACGCAAAAGGGATTGTGATGGATATGAAATATGAACGAAAAGAACTTATTAGCTTGCATTATGTTACTAAGCAATATGGACAATGATATCATGTGTGAGTTTTGTAATTATTAAACTATTACGAACATGTGGTCTACTTTAACTACACATATAGGAGGCACCATAATGACCAAAGTGACATCACTTACTATCAAGTTTGACATATAAAAAAATGACCAAATCATGCCATGTAAAATCATTTGAGGCACATGTCAAATATGATAAGTGAGTTATGTGATGTTGGTCATGAATTATCATATGAGTAGTAGGTGCAAGGCATGATCCATTCATTACCTCAAATGTGAAAATGCATCTAACTCATAATGAGAGTATCAAGATGATAGAAAAAGTTACAAGGCATCACATACTATAATAAGAATGTCTTGAAGTATTTAATATGTCCTCCATGGTATATGCAATTGGATCTAGCTCACATGGAGCTATGGACCAGAAGTATAAGCATCATGGTGGAACCAAATGGAAAAAATGCCAAGAGAAATACCCATGATACTCGAGACTAAAAAAAGGAAAAATGGAACGAACATGGAAAAGAAAAATATCCTTTTAAAAAGCATAATATGAAAAAAAAGACAAGTGCTTTAATTAAGGCAATAAAGGTCACTTTGTTTGTGATCGTGGCGAGCTAAAAAAAGTACAATCTTATTGTATAGACATTTATTTGTGAATATCTCTTGTTATATTTTTCTAACTGAATAACATCCTTTGTGGATTTCAAACTTGAGAATAACCAACCATGCAGTGAAGGATAAAGATGCCTTTATGTAAATTTTAAAAAATCCATATAGAACATGATAGATTTATGTAAAAGAAAACTCAAGGATTGTTGTATTAGGGATTAGAACCTACAAATTAGATATGCGTCGTGGTCGATCGTTAATCCTGTATGAAGTGTTATTTCTTTAAAGATATAATGGGATCTTATATTTACGTTTAAAGTATTTAGTCTTGGTTTTGATAGACATTTATACATTAGTGGTGTAGATTAATAGTTAGGAACCATTTATTATGGTCATATATTTATGTTGGATGTTTTTATTATTCAATATGTTGTTTATTCATATAGTAACATAAGTTATTCCTTATTTTCATCATCTAGTAATTATAATAATGATACAATTTTATGGCATGCTATACTATGTGTAACATCGAACTCTTTGAACCCTTTTGTATTAGTCTGTACTTGGAGATACTACTGTATATTTATATATACATGGCTGTATATGAGTTCACAAATGTATTTGAATCCTCTCGGTATATATGTCAGTGATATATAATGTTATATGCCCTTACATGAACTTAGAGTTCATCGATATGAGAAATCTTGGAGATTTATGACATATAAGCTTCTAAGCGTGTAAAATCTATTCCATTGGATGGATATGGCCGTAGTGGTCGAGTTAAATGTGTTCTAATGCCTTTGAGGTGATTAGACATAATTTATAGACTTACTGGACCCTTAGAAAGCTCAATTTAAAAAGTTGATGTACATAAGGACTTATTCACAACTTGTTAAAAGTTAAGGGACTTAAATGTAATTTTTCAATTCTTAGAAGGTCAATATGTTATTTTATAAGGCTAAGGGGCTTAATTATAATTTACAAAAGTTTGAGGACTAAAATGAAAATAAATGTTTTGGTGATTCTCAAATTTTGGGCTTAATTGCAAATTTAGGAAAAGTTTGAAGGGTATAATGGTAATTTCACTTAAACTAAGGGCAAAAAGGTAAATTTACCATGTTTGGTCAAAGAAGAGTCAAAATTCTAGACCCTTATTCTTGTGTATGGTCATGCACCCCATTATTTGGTATTAAAACACCTTGTTTTAATTAAAAGAAAGGAGAAGAAAGGAGAAGAGAGGAGGAGAAGTGGAAGTTTCGACCATCACTTAATCTTCACCAAGTTTTTTGATTCTCCAATCCAAACCAAGGTGTTCCAAGTTAATTTGGAATCAAGTAACTCAAATCTATCATTATATTTAAGAAATTCTCAAAGGATTTTAAGATATCACCAAAGGAAAGTTTAGGTAAATTTTGTCTCATCTCTCTCTACATTATGATTTTGAGTTTGGTGTTAAGATATGTTGTTGTCTATACTTGAATATTCATGAAACATGGTTTAGATGAATGAAATGAGTCATGGAGAAGTCTCCTTAAGCCAAAACTGAGATGCACTCTCTTTGATGAAAGTTTATGAAATTTTAAATATCTTTTGAAATTGATGGTTTAAATGAATTCTATGGTGTTAATTGTGTAGTTATAATGAGAATTAATGATGAAAAAATGAAGAAGATGTATATTAGATAAGGCTTGGCTAAAATGATGGGGGAAGAAATGGAATGATGTAACGAGTTGTATAATGATAATGAATATGGCTTAAATGAAGGGAATTGGATTTAATAGAGTGGTGAAATGTGTTATTGTTTGGAAGTGCTTGTTATATAACAAGATAGGAGCATGAATGACTATAATAAAGTCTTGAAAATATGACTTTAGTGTCATGCACATCAGGTGTTTGATAAAATGCCTAAGTGAACTTGGCTTAGGATTTAAGGATTGTATGGTATGCATTAGAAAGAGGCTTTCATGTTTACTTAGAGTAAACTTTAATTTTTGCTTAGATTCATAAAATTGTGCTTAATTATGCTTTGAAATGTGTAAGTATTGGATCAAAGGCATTAAATGCCTTGGAAAATGCAAAAGAAAACTTATGCGAATAATAAGGGAAGTAACCATATGAGAAGCTCAATGGTCGAATCCTATAGCTTAAAATTAGTGATATTGCGTTTATACACTTATTTGGTGGTGTATAAATATGAGATATATGTTTAAGAAGTAAATACATTATCTATTATATGTATAAAGGCTCGGGAGCTGTGGATCAATGAACTCGTATCGAGGATTGTTGAAGTCAAAGGAGTGTACACTTTTTTTAGGTGAGTTGGGGAAACCATATCTCTCAAATTGGATTAGGTCAACCCAAGACATGCATGATGACTTGTATGTGAATTTTGAACCTAGGTAATGCATAGTAGAATTGAATCTCAAATGAACAAATTTTCTCTTGGAGTGCAATTGATGACTTTTATTGCATGAAATAATGTTTTGGAACTTACATATGTATAACTAAGTCATGTATGCTACGTGTTTGTGTTCTCTTTTGGCTTAGAGCTATGGCAAGGATTCATTTTATCAGTTGGACTAATAAATAAAGGATTGATGCCTTACTTGATTTTAGTACTTAATATTTGTATATGATTTTTGTGATTGGTGAGATAATGATTGGCCATTCTTATGCTAGGCACAACAGATTAAATGACCCTTGTACCCTTAACGCTGGTACATAAAAGTCAACTCCTCTTATTGACACCTTTCTACAAGACTTGTGGGTGATTGCACGCCTAGAGGTCTGGTCACTAACGAGGTCATCACCTAGGGTCATGATGCTCTTGTGGACCGTAGTTCGGACTCACCATAGATGAAAGTCGAGCCAACACCAAAAATTGGTGGGTGTGCACACTAGTTTGGGAGACTAGTGGTGACACACATAAATATTTTGACCTATTATGAGATTTGGCTTCCCGACGAGATTTAATTTATACATGTGATACTTTTCTGCCCTTGTGTACTGGAACTAGGACCTATGTTCACTGGATGAGTGATTAATAGGCTAAGCCTATGTGGTTCCTAACTAGTATATGTTGAGTCATATGCTAGGCCTACGTGTTTCTATGTCATGTATGTTCTCTTCATAGGTGGTTATGTGCATGTTAGAAGTGTGAAAAACCCATCCTGAGGTTATCTAGGCCGTCTTTAGTGTGTACTGGGTTCTGTTTACAATATATGTTTTTCCTGCTCATTGAGTACATAGTGTACTCACCCTGTCCGCTTTCTAACCATGAGGGTTAATTTGGTGAGCTTGAAGCTCTGGATGAATCGTGCAGTCTTTTGATTTTTTCGGGGCATTACCACACGTGGGTAATCTCTATTTTGTACTTTTGTTGTATAGTGGCTCATGATTATATAAATATGCTTTATAATTGTGTAAATTAACTCTTAACTGTCTTGCGGTTTGTAAATGACCTCATGTATGAACCTTTTGCATTGTTGTTTTTTTAGAAATTAAAGATTATATTAGTAGGAGAAAGAAAAGGTTATATAGAATAGGAGTTTAAAACTCTCCCCTCAACCAAAATGACAACGTTACAAAGTAAGGAATCACCATGCCATGACAAAATTTACAATCTAATAAGACGACATTAGACTAAAATAGGTAAAAGCTGCAAAACTCTTTCCCCAATCTTCATTTTAAAACTTTCAGATTAGGGTTGGAGTGCGTCACAATCTCCACCACTTATGGATCTTCTAAGGTTAGAGATAGACCTTCCACAAACATTCTGCTTGCTATTGAAGCTCGATCACTCTAGCCCATCCTCGTCTATTAAGATCGATCGTCCGAAATCCTTTCTTCCACTTCTTTGAATTTCATCATTGATCTGACCAGAGAAAGTTGACTATAGCTTCCTTTCTTATCTCTTTAAGTTTTAGGACCTTGTTTGAGCATCCCTTACCCCTTTTTCAAGCCCCGATGGCTTTTCCTTTTTGACAGCTAAAATGTTAAGTCCCTCTCCTGTACCTTCCATATTGATATAAGATGTTAGTATTGAACTGTCTTCTTTTTTTGTATGTATGTTTCCCTGTTTCACTTTTGCTTTATGTTTCTCTATATTCTCCATTCATTTGCAAGCTGGGATGAGCATTCCTTAATAAAGCTAGAGGAGATAATATGTTCCCTAACTTTATCAAAGATGCACTCTTTGACTTGATGTGAACTTGTGCTAGAAGTTTAAAATCTTTGCATGTTTCTTTCTACCCATATTTCCTTAATGCAAGTCACAAAGGAAATTAGGTCGATCAGATAATTAGGTTGAGAAGTTGACTTTAGTTTGCTGAACAACTATATAATCACTGTGAAATGAGATGTGTTTAAGGACCAAAGACATTTGTTCCTTGATATTTGTTTCTTATCCAAGACCAAATGTCTTCTGAGAAGGGGCTATCAAAAAATAGATGATCCCTACTTTCTTGTCCTGAGTTACACAAGAGACATTCCGTTCTTGAATTTAAAAAAGAGAGTCTATCTATAGTGCTAAGTTTGTTTAGAATAGTAAGCCATAGGATGAATAAATAGATTGGCCTTAGCTCTTTATGCCATATAACTTCATACCATTCCACCTTGGTATTCCTCTGAAACATCCATTCTCTGCAACTTTTTATTATGAAAATACCTTGTGGGTGGTTTCTCCAAATGTATTGGTCAGGGATTAATAGGTTAGGGGTAGGTAGGTTGTAGATGATGAATTCCTGTGGGGTATTCCTCCCATTGACCCTCCTTAATAAAAGCCTTTACTTTTGTGTTTAAAGGTAGAAGACTTAAGAGCTGAACGGCAATCTAATTAGAGATTAAGGTACCATTTCTTGACCAATTATCTACCAAAAACTAGCCTTCTCTCTATCACCTACCTTGCATGAAATTTCAAAACTTATATTCTCCTTTATCTTCAATAATTGAGATAGAAACCAAGAGTGGGAGGACTTAGGGTTAACAAACCATATGCTTTAACCTTTTAAGACATAGGTATGAAGCTATTTTACCCATAAGGTATTCTCTCCTTATAGTATAGACAAGAATTTCTTCATCAAAAGAGCTTTATTAGACAGCTTTATAGGAATAATTCCATGTCCTCCCTTTTACACTATTGTTGATATTGCTCTTGAGTGGACTTAAAAGTCAAGAAGTTGGGGTAGAGTTGTAATGTGAATATAGAAGTGAGTTTAAAACTGCTTTATAGGTGTTTTAATTGAGTTTTGGGATTTTCAAAATACAGCCTTTGTGCTGTCCCAATGTTTTCAAAGGATATTTAGTTAGCCTTGCATAGTCGGGTTAAGTGGTATCGTGAGTATCCTCAACCCAGGTATGCGGTTGTTGTTATGTGCCCGATGTGGTTCAGAGTTGTGACAGCACTAGCTTTTGTCACGATCGTGGCATGGTCCCCCACATTCGTGGGCCTAGTTCTAGAATGTTAATTTCAGCCTTATGTACTTGTTGAACCAATTGAGGAAAAGTCACTCTAAATTGGTGTATATGAACTTGATTAATGCTTGGAATGAACCTAGATTATTGCTTGATTAATTGGTTAAGAGCTTGATACGTTTACATTGTTAATTGATGTCATAGCTTAAAGAATGTGCTATTTTGATGTCAATGTATCCAAATCTAGAAATAATGATGTGATAAAGGAATAAAGGTGTTTTTATAAATGCAAACATGATCTTAAGGATATGAGTGATGTGTATTAGGGATGAATGAATGAGCATTGTACAACATAAGGTAATTATGAATGAGAATTGGGTAATTGTATGAATATATATTGCTAAAAAAGATTGGTGAATGTATGATTGATGAATTTAGAGTAAATCAAGCTTACTTAAGGTGTAAACCTGATTGCAAACTAGTTGTCTACAAACTATAATGTTTCAATGGTTAAGAAATTTATATAAGAATACATACCCGAAAAGTCAATTAAACATGCATTGAAACATTATACATATACATGTTCATGATTATATATTCATATGATTAAACAAATTAGTGATTTGTGAACTACGTGTGTATTGTATGACGATAGATGCATAAGGTGATCGTCAACATCTAGACATTGTCAGAACATCAAGGCAATAGCTTTTCTGGAGCTTACTGTGAGTTAAGTTAGATGTGTAAGCTCCTTTATATTTGCTTCTATATGAATTGTATGTTTAATATGGAACATGTATTCAACTGATTGATAAATGCCAGACTTAGATCCGAGGAGTTTGATATTTTTGGAATGAGTACACAAAAATGAAACGAAATGAAAACATAGCATATGAAATGATGCATCTCATCATATTGAAAGGTATGATCAGATAAAGGAGTTGTGACCAGAGTGACTGATGTGAAGAAAAGAGCTTTGAGATCAAGATTATGAAAAAAGCCTCAAGCTCAGATGACATAGACTCAGTGTCTATAGTAGATACGAGCTAGAAATGATCTCGATATCCACAACAGATACAGGATAGTAAATTGGGTTGATAGGCACTTGGTCATAACAATACAAAAGGAAAATGTGTCAAATGATTGAATTGAAATGAACTATTAAATTGTTTTGAAATAGTGAATTATATTTGAAGTTAATGGAGGATGTGTTGTAATATGCAATGTTAGCTGACATGATATGTTTGTGGAAGTATGATAGCTTTCATATACTTGTTTTTGTGATCTGACTTGAGTGAATACATCGATGATGGTTCACTCACTGAGTTCGCAAACTTATCAAAATTGCAACGTTGCTTTTCAGGTTCAAGGAAGTTCTAGCTACTAAGGTGATATAGTAGAAGTCTAGTACTTACGTTTTGGGGACAAGAATGGTTCAAAGGTCTGATCAATTGAATCTAAGAAGTCTAATTAGAGTCTTGTGCAATAGTGTCCAATTTCATGTTATATTTTTGGTACTGAGATTGAACTCATAAAAATGTTGTGTAATGTATTTGTGGATTCTGAATTGTAATGACACATGTGACTTTTATGTTTGTGAATGAAATGGGAAGAAATGAACATTTAGAATGCTTTTGATATGTTTGATGCCTTTAATGAGTTAGTTTGATTGTCTAAATATACCATTTTTGTACCACCCCAATCTCATAGGGCATATTCCTGAACCTACTTTCGGCATTAGAGAACATACTCTACAAGGGTGGCATGCTAGGAAAGTCAGTCAAACCCATTACACAAAATTTTCACACAGCACATGCATTTTTAGAAAACAAAGAATCATTCTCAACTTATTTTATTCAAAAACACTTTCAGTTGCAAGTGTTACAACAATTAACACATCAACATATATTCCAATAATCAATTAGGCCCAATACAAAATATTTCTAGTGATAAAGACATTACACTTTTCAATTCGTATATATGTTATACAATATTTGCGAAATACAATTTTAAAATATAAAAGAAAGACTATAGATATATACAGGTACAACTAATCTTGACCTCTAACTCTTATCTGAATGTAGTGACAAGACTACAGTTAGTCTAACTGGTAACTCCTATAAGTCTAAAAAAATATATTGCAAATTTTGTTTGAGTTTTGCAAACACAGTGAGTGAACCATCATTGATGTGCTCACCCATGTCAGGATATAAATATTACAAGCAATAACCAAATTCACATATATGTCATATTATTCAGAATCAGTTCTCATTTAACACATCTTCCAATTATGTATACCAACTCTCAATATATACATATTTCGATAATCACATTGTGAATACAAACGTTTCATATAATCATTTCTAAATAATCTAATCATTTATCTCATCAACATGTATACAAATATTTCACATTATTGTGTCAACACAATTCAATAACTTTTCATAACTATTCACATAATATATGTAAAGAGTTATATGCAATGCACATAAGACTCCAATCTCATTTTTATTTTGTTATGAAGTGCCTATTAATTATCCTATATCCCTTGTAGATACTGGGCTTATTTCAGGTACTAACCTATATCTCTTGTAGATACCGGGCTTATTTCAGGTACTGACCCATATCCCTTGTAGATACCGAGATTATTTAAGGTACTGACCTATATCCTTTATAGATAACGGGCTTATTTCAGACTGGTCACTCCGGTCACAATTCCTTTATTTAAACATGTACATCAATTTCATGAAATGCATCATCTCACATAACGTACAGTCATATATCACAATCATCGGATCAAAGTCTGGCATTCAACATTCACTTGAGCATCACTCATTCCGTTCACATTCACATTTATCATTGAACCATGGTCCAACATTCAAAAATAATGTTAAGTATCACTTTTTCAGTCAAATTCATATATAATGAGCACTTCCAATATAGTCCTGAATATTGATCTCCTCGGACAATCAATGTCCGAAATTATCACAATTACACCAGAAACAATTTGATAGGTAAAAATTAAACAAGTGAAATACATCTAAGTCAAATTACTACACATATAACTCAAATAGAAAATCACATATAATTGAGTTGACACATCTAAGTTAACTCACAATATACTCTAGGTGAGCTATTAGCTTGATGGTCTAACAGTGTCTGGATGTTGTCGATCAACTTGTGCTTTTATATCATACAACACACATAATCCATATATTACTAAGTTGATCATTCATATCATTATTTAACGATACATATGTATATATATCATGTTCAATGAATGCTCAATTGACTATCC
>JAOTJB010021013.1:0-10857 GCA_027123815.1 Erythroxylum minutifolium
CTGTTTATCTCTCATAAAATCAATCTAGAGGAAGCTAAACACTTAGTGTAGCAAATTCTTATCCTATGGGGGAAGACTTTAATTGGTGATTTCTATGCTTAGCAACCTTTACACTTACTAATGTTATCACCTAGTTATACCAAGGATATTCTAAAGTTAATTGATCAAATTATTCAATATTTCCTTTAGAGTGGCATCAATCCTAAACAAAAAACAATCTAAAATTAGCTGGGCTAAAATATGTAAGCCAAAAGCAAGTGGAGGACTAGACATCACTAGCAACAAACTTATGAGAAAACTCTTGTTGAAAAAAATACTTTGGCAAACTTTCTATGAGAAAGAGGTCCTCTGGGTCTAATGTATTCAAATATATTTCCTTAAAGTACAAAACATTTGGACAATTAAACTTAATTAAAATTTTCCTTGTAATCTAAAGAAAGTTCTGCTAAAGAGAAAAGTTATTCAACTTTACATTAAGCATAGGATAGAGGATGCAAAAATACCTTTTTCTGGTTTGAATTTTGGCGTGAAAGAGGTCTACTATACATGCTAAAAGAACTCCATGCTCTCAAGCTCCATATACTTGCAGATATAAAATAAAAAAAACTTGTCAATAAAAACACTTAGAATTAGCAAGCTCTCTCTTTAAGAGGTGCCAAAGCACTTCAAATTCCACTAAGCTTGATGAAATCTATTGGCTGCTCTATAACTACAACATTTTCTCTACTTCTTTATGCAAAAACTCTATTAGGGGCCTCAAGTTAAGTAGGCTTAGTGTAAATTGGTATCAGATTCATCCATTATCTCATCTAACTCTTTCATAATGTGGCTTATAAATAAAAACATGTTAGTTTGAATTTTCTAATGAACTATGGTCTGAAACTTCAACTTTTTGACTTGCAGTGTAATTGTTCTTCATAGTTTAAGATAATATTTTGGGCATCCAAACTGAAACTTCAACCTAAAGAAGACCTAAAAATTTTTAATTGATGTTTAGTGCTTTGGTCTATTGTATATGGATTATTGTAAATAAGCGGATTTTTGAAAAGGATTTAGAACCTATTGAATGCTTAATGCAAAAACTCCTGAACAAAGTAAGGACATCTATATTAGCTCACAATTGAGAATATCATCTTTTTTTACTAGCTAGCATAGTTGTTAGGAGTTGCATTATTAGATAATTGCTTTGAGTTATATTGTTATCTCTTCATTAATCTTGTTTCTTACTTACCCAGGTTAATCTTATATGCTAGACTATTAGGATTTGAATGTATTAATTAATTAATTAAATTTCAAAAAATCTTAAATTTTTCATTGATTACACTCAATTTGCTCCTCCATAGTTTATTTCATCTTCTTCTAGAAGAAAAA
Organism: Erythroxylum minutifolium; assembly: GCA_027123815.1. Classification (NCBI taxonomy): domain Eukaryota; kingdom Viridiplantae; phylum Streptophyta; class Magnoliopsida; order Malpighiales; family Erythroxylaceae; genus Erythroxylum; species Erythroxylum minutifolium. The sequence goes on from JAOTJB010021013.1 coordinate 1,372, forward strand.
TGATAGATTTAATCAAATTTCTAAATTCAATCACTGAAACTTGTTTTCACAAAAGATTAAATGTTATAACTGAAGAAGAATGGTGTCTCATGATTGAATATTTACACAGCCAAAACAGTCGTTGATGAACTAATTATTGTCAATCTTCTATTATTAAAATTTCTAATCTTTTTTATACTTTTTTCTTATTTTATTCTATTAAATTATTTTAATTGTGTCTTCATAAGATGTTATTTGGCTATATTAATTTGATCTATCTCTTTTGGGTTAGCTTAATTTTTGTACTTAATTGGGAAATCAATATTTGTTTTGTTTTAGGAGGTGATAAGTGGATATTGCATTAAATTCTAGCATTATTGGTTGAAATCATGAATTTTGAAGAAAAGTGGATAGATTACCGTAGTGAATAAGGTGAGATCACGCCTAATGCCAAATTTACCTCAAGAGTTTGAATTCAATTCGGAAACCTATTTTCAGCCCTATTATAGGGGGATTTGGATTTGTTTTAGATAGGAATCTTTGCAAGATAGGAGGGGGCTAAGTTTTGAGTATGAATAGAGGAGAAAAACATGTCCAACTCTTCTACACATCATTCTATTTCACTTTTTTATGTTTTCTCTTACATCATTCTATTTCACTTTTTTTATGTTTTCTCTTTCTCTTTCATCCTTCCTTTTATTTTTAGTGTTGGAATTAAAACTACATATGGTTAATTCCAAATATTCTGATTCAAGGACATTCAAAACTCTAGTTCTAACCTTGTGAGCATTTGTTCTAAACTTAGATTCTTACTTTAGGTTAAGTATTTCTTCTTATTTGAGTTTTTATATTTCATAAATAATCAATATTGATTGATCTGACAAATTAATTTGAGTTTATTATTCTATAGTTATCCATGAATTCAGTGTTCTGTAATTGTCATAAAGGCTTAGTACAAGTAGGAAATAAGTTATTTATGAAATTGCATATTTGACTTATGAGAAACAAAAAACTAAATTTAATAATTGTACCTATATCAATTATTTAAATTAACTTTTTTTCTCTAAGCTTACTGCCATCATTTATTTGATATGGAATGCTATCATACCCAATCAATTAATGGTAAGTTTTGGTTTGAATGTTAGGTTTGAACTAATTAATTTAGAAAAATTTGAGACTTATTATGGCTATCCTAATACATTTCAGACCAATTGCTTGAATTGTGAAAATTATTCTTTTTAGACCAATAGTCAATGTTACAACTAGATGACATATTTCCCTTGAATAAAAGTTAATTACCATTGAATATCACACTTTTATAGTTAGTTAATTTATTTTGATTCCTTGTTAAATTTAATTTATTAGTTAATTAATCATAAACCCCCATTTTGTTTTATCAATTGAAGTTAAGAAATTACTTTTAAGTTTTCTTAGGATTTGATCTGATTCTATGACTACTACAAGAGTTTAGCTAGTCATAATTAATTTTGAATGTTTTGACAACTCAATCATGTCTATTTTCACTTTTATCATATTAAATTTACATTGCATTTCACTAAATTAGTCTTAATATTCAATTTTAGTTGTGTTTATTTTAATTGTATCTATTTGCACTTTTATCATATTCAACTCACATTGCATTTCCTCTTTTCATTTTATTCATTACAAGCTATAACTATTTTTAATAAATTTTAATTATAGATAGATATCCATAATATAATTTAATTAGAACTATTTTTAATTGGTTTTTACCCATACACTTTGTTTTAATTTTAGTCATATAGTTTTATTAAGAACTTTTCTTTAATTTTAGAGATATTGAGTATATATAAAAAAAGAGGAATTGAATAAAATTTAAGTTACTTAATATTTAAGATATTTTCTTACTTTAAGGGAAAAAGAATTTTAGGGTTTTAAAATAAAGGAGAGAGTGTGTTTGTAAGTTGGAGTTTAGAGAGTGTGTGTAAGTTGGAGTTTAGAAAAAGGAAATAAAATATAAATTTGCTAAAAAAGTAGTCTATTAAATTAAATTAAGAGACCAAGGCCCTCAAATAACTAAGGGATTTTAGGCTTTTCCTAAAGAAACTTTAACTCTAACAAGAGATAATATTATGATGTTGTGCGCATTTTTTACAAAAGATAAGAAGAATATGTGTACTTTTCTATATTTATATAAACTTTCATTTAAGAAATCACCGTCAAAGTCCAAAATTAAAATCAATTAAAAATTATGTAATTCTCTTTTTACATGTTGTAATTCATTGGCCTGAACGAGGGATCAAAGGTTGTTTCTTTCTGTCGCATATTATACCTTTTAATAAATGTTCTTTTAAAAGCCTAATTTTCCTTGTAAAAGCCTAATTTCAATTTTAAAATGGTTAAAAATCATAATTAATTGTTTTTGTATGTCTATTAAAATAAATTTATCTTTTTTTTATTTTAGTTCGATTTCAAAAACTTCGGTTAGGTCCACAAGCCCATTAAGATTAATCTTATGCCTTTCTTTGTACGAGTTTAGGTTTTTACGTCCATTAAATTAGTACCAGTTTTATCTAAGTACTTTTCGAGTTTACGTTTTTACGTCCATTAAATTAGTACCAGTTTTACCTGAGTACTTTTCGCTTTAAAGACTTTTATGGTTTCCTTTTAGTAATAAACATTAAGCTCATTCCCCCTTTCTTGAAATAAATTCTCTAGAAAGCTTTTACCCCAACAATAATAACTCTAATAACTTCCATGTTATTTTAAATGGCACAATTCAACCATTTCTTTCTTAATTTTTAGGCTCTTTTAAAGATCTTATCCTTTCAAATAAAATCATTTACTTTATTTCCCTTTCATTTAATGAATAAATTCATTTCTTTCTTTTTCCTTACTTTTTTTTTTCAAATTGGTATTTGCGTACAAAGCTAGTTTACCCTTTCTAGAACAAATTCAAGTTTGTTTATACTCAAAGACCTAGAATATAATCTAAACATATTTAGCTATTTCATTTTTAAGTCCTAAGCAGTACCACAAGCTCCTAGGTATTTAACCACAGTTTTTTTTGCTTTATTTAGCTTACTTTTGTTTACCTCACCCCTAACTTCATTTTCCTTTCAAATATCCCTGAATATTGAAAACATTTTTCTATATCTAGGTAATTGCTTAAATAGGTAAAATAAGGTACCTAATACCTTATTTATTTTACAATTTGACTCTCAAAATTAGTTCCTTTTCCTTAAGTTCTTTTATATTTAAAATATTTTTGATACATTTATTTAAGGAATCCAAATGATTTCAACAATATCGACAGCCACTCCATTTGATACTAAAGGGTTTAGCTAAATTTCATGCCTTATGCTTTATCTTTTAGGGGTTTTATTTTTATTCCATAATAAAACTATACAAGATTCATAATCTTATAAGTTACTGTTTACTTTTGTCCCAATTTACTACTTTCCTGATTTTTGCTACTACTTTTCTTGCTTTATAAAGTAGGCAAAGTGGGGTTGACAAAAAGGATTGAGCCTGACTTGAACTCAATAGACTTAGTCCTAATTGGTAAAATTTTAGGCTGGGTTTGGATTTTTTTTAATTTTTATGCTCAATTTAGGTTCGAGCTTGTGTTCCATGATCTAGCCTAACTATAAGCCTGAACTCATCATATAAATGAAATGATGAATTTTTCAAAATGAAAAAAACTACATTGTTTCCTTAATAATACTCCACCTTTAAATGAAATGATGTCATTTGTTATTAAACAAAATGAAATTGTTTCCTTAATAATAAACGAGGATGTTGAGTCCTTCTCCTCCCTAGCCCATCTCTCACCTTTCTACCTTTCATTCTTTCTCTAGCTCTCTCTCACTCTTAGACTACATTTTGTCTATATGTCTCCACTAACCTAGCCACTGCTTTTGCCATTTCTTTGTCTGTTGCCTGGTATCAATTAGGTAACTCTTCTTCTTTATCCTTATCTTCTTCTCCTTCTTCTTGAGAATGGAAAATTGGTTTCAACATTGTTTAGGAATTGTATGCTCATGACAATTAAACTCTAGGATTAGGTTTGTTCATGAATATAAAATTGAGATATTACCAATTTATAAATAATTGGATGCATTTCATTTAACTAATTCGAAGTTTGTTAATTAACAGAGTTAGATCTTAAATTATTCTTAGTAGTTTGGAAAATGTTCATAATTATTTGTAATGAATTTGATAAAATCTCTAAGAATGTTTTGGTTTATTGAAACTTGAAATACATTTATTTCTGCATTATTGCATATGCCAAGTGAAAATCTCTCATCATTTGTTATTCTTTTTGAAGTAATTGTTCCTCTAGGCTTAAAAAACTTTTATTGGTTAATTGAATTAAGGTTTGGTAGGTGACATAGACGTTGATTCTTGATTGCTTTATATAAGGGCATAAGGCTATGTTTAAACATGTAAAACATAGGGATTTAGCTTATTGTCTGTGATTTTCCTATGGATCTTGAAGCATTGCCTCTAATATGGTGCAAGATTTATTGGTTCATGATTTTCACTTGCTTGTGATTTATTGTGATCATTTGTTTAGAAATAACTCAAACTACTAAAAAGTTATACATTTTGATACAATAAGAATTGGTCATTTCTTATGAAATCGAGTATGAAAATAAATTGACTAATTGTTTGAGTTATATTCTCTAGAATCTCACTTTCATTGTAACTAACTTTTGGGAGAGTTTTACTTCAAATATGTACCAATAATTAACAGATGTTAAACTAAACTTGAAAGTACCATTGTTTTGTTTCATTTATGGATAATTACATAAACAATGTTTGTACATCTTATGGGAAGCTCATTTGGCAAAATTATTCAAATATGACAAGTTTGCTAGCTATAATTTGGGTTTTCCTCATCGTTAACTAGATTTAAAGATTAAATTCCATATTATACATGAGGTAAGAATTCTACTTATAACGTACAAGTATCGCAATGAATAATTCTAGGATATAGATGGCCATTTCATTTCTTGGAAATTAGTAGCATATTGGCACTTTGAATTTTGTACAAATAAGTTAGAAAATGGAATCTGCTATGAGGCATTAATATATTTGTCCGTGTATTGTTTTAAGATTTCTATCTTCATCAAACTATATGATTGATTTTATAATTATCTTATTTATCTTGGTTATAATTCTTTTTAGATGAATGAAGATAATCCTTCAACAACAAAAGGCAACATAATGAAGAGTTCCAATCAGATACCTGACAATATACCAAGTAAAGAAATAGTTCAAGCTAAGATAAGAAGTAATGTTTTGAATCACTTTATTATCAATGGTAAAAAATTCAGGATCTTTGTCGCCTCACTTCAAGTGACCATCAAGATGCTAACTTATAATACTATAAAGAAAGACATCCTCAAGATTTATAAAGAACCAAAAAATTTGACATTGAAGATATTATTTAGTAATCATAATCAAGTCACTATCACATTCATTATATGGATGGTTGACAACAAAAAGAAGGATTTTATGGAAGCAACGACATGTTGTATTAAGGGATAAGTAATCCTAGAGTGCCCAATGTTTTGGAATTTTTCTATTAAGTGCCTCAGCTTTTAATTATTCAATTGAATGACCAACTTGTCAAAACCTTAACAGTTCAGTTCAAAACATTATTATCGTTAGTAATTTGCTAATTTGACTAACGATATCTTTTCTATTTATGGCATATAGATCTCCACCTAAAAAAATAGTGATCATAGTTAAACTGAAGTAAAGAGAATTTTTTTTAGGTGTACAACTACATATCTTGAATAAAGATTTCATTAGTCAAATCAGTGACTTACTAACAGAACTATCATTTTAAACTAAATTGTTAAGGTTTAAAAAAATTAGTCACTTAATTAAAAAAATAAAAGCTTGGGCTCTATATTGAAAAAGTCATAAAAGATTAGGGACTTTATGATTGATTATCCCTTATATTAACAATGATTGAATTTTATATAGTCAAATCTTGAGGTAAATAATATTCTTTAATTTGATTATCATTTGCTAATTGAGAATATTAAAATTAATGTTTGTTCATATTTTTAAATGGTAAGTTTATTTATAGCCGATCATATACAAGTGCAAGGTTGATATCTGTATTGATAAAGTGCTTAATATATTGAAGCATCGACACTAAGCTCTTAATCATAACTTTGGATAACTGTAGCATAAATGATGCTATGATTAAAAAAAAAGGTACAAACAAAGTTATGGGTTAGGGGCTTGTTGATGGATGGGAAATTATTATATACACTGTTTTGTATATATTGTGAATTTGATAGTGAAAGATGGGTTAGAGTTTATAAAGGAAGAGGTAGAGGCAATCCTAAATAATGTAATATATAGGAGTGTAAAACCTAAACAAGTTAAAAAATTTGAAGGAATTGTACAAAACTACACATTTTATGCACATAAAAGTTGATTTTGGATTGCTGACCAAATATAATTCAACATTTAATATTCGAGGATTGGTATGTATGTATAAAAGGTATTTATTAGGTTGAGACAAAAATTTTCAATATACTTGTTTATTGATAGAAGAGGAATGAGAGTTAGATAAAGCAATTTGTGTGAAATTGGCATTGTTTTATAATGTTGCTGATTTGTTCTTTAAAATAAATTATCTAACTTTGCATATTTCTTCAACAACATGTGCAAGAATAAGCTAACATTGTTTGAGTGGATTTTTTTATTCTAATAACGTGATTTAAACAATGGCAGGGCAGATAATAGGAAATTCAATACTTATTGGTATATGGTTGATAATACTATGATGGTCATTTCTATGTTAGAATTGATCTATAAGATGAAGGAACTTCAATTTTTTAATAAAAAATTCTATGCTAATTAAGTTAAAGGCAAAAGGGCTGAATCATAATAGGTCAATATTACTTTCATTTGTTATTGATACGTCATCATCAAACAAAAATGGAAAATTTCACTTTCATTTTAAGGAATTCATCAAAGGAAAAAAAGGTTAAGACTTCATATAGTAAAATTGAATTAGATAAATATTTGGAAGTAAATTTTGTGACCACAATTGATAACGAGCATTTTGAAATATTATAATGGTTGAAATCAAATAGGTTTTAATGGGACTCAATTAGCGATTCAATCTACATGAACTTCTATAAAAAAAGAGGCATGGAGATGAGCTTAGGCAGTTTATAAAAGGTTTGAGATAAACACCAAAAGAAGTTGGAGATATGTAGTTATAAAATGTAACTAACACTACACACCAAAGTGAATCAATGTTGATCTTTTATAAGATTCTGTGTATTGGAATTCTAGAAGAAAATTGATATTGAACTTCAACTATAACCGACGTTAGACTTGTCTATGGTTTATGTACTATTTATCTAGAACAAACTGATGTTGATTGTTATCTAAGAAAGGCGTCAGACTCATGCTATAATCATATAGGGTTTTGTTATTTTCAAATCATTAATTCCTTTTAGAACTCTAATTTTAGGATTTTATGCCTATAAGAGGCTTAAATATACTTGTAATTGATAGCTTATGATTGTTATTGATTAATAAAAACATTAGAGAGATGTCCTTCCAACTTTTAAAATGGTTTTAATAAAACCATTAGAGAGATGTCCTTCCAACTTTTAAAATGGTTTTGTTCAAAATTCTTTAAAAATTTTGATCTTATCTAGCTTGTTAGTGATGATCAAAACCTAAGATCTTATCACTTCCAATCCTTTCTTATTTTAGGGTATAATGATTTATATCTTTCTTTGAGTTTTTTATATCATATCTTGGATCAAAACTATTTTTATAGAATGGTCATTAGTCCTATCATATTGACATTGAATCTCATTCAGTCTTGTTGGTAAGGGACGTGTCAAAATTTGGTATCAAAGGTCAGTTCTACATTCAAGCTTATTATTGATATCATTATTTATGCAATTAAAATTCATTATTGTTCCTATCTTTCTTCAAAAGTTTCATTAAGAAGGAAACCTTTTTAAGTTGCATTCCTTATTTATTGAGTTTTAAGTTAAAAAAAATTCAATAAGTTTTATGAAGAAAAGCTCTTGAAAAATTAAAATAAATATAAAGGGGCTAGAAATTGCAATAATCATTGTAAGAAAAGTTTATTCCTATTCCAATAATGACATGAAATCTTATAGCTAAAACTATTCAATCTAGTCATTTTTGCTCTTATTGCTATTATTTCATTTTTGTTAAATTCTTCTTTTTGTTGAGTCTAATTAGTTCCTTCGCACTCAATTTCTTTTTTAATTCATTAGCTTCTATTATTTTTTCTTTATTTGTTTTGTGCCTATATTAGCTTCTTTGAGAGTATTTAACAAAGGGGAAGATTTCAAACTAGCTTTCTTGATTGAGATTGCCTAGTTTGTAAACAACCTTAAGTCAAAAGTTAGGTTATGAGTTAACTGAATCTTTAAGAGAAACACAATAGGAGTGTTTTACTACTATTTTTTTTTATAAACGTACAAGATAATTCAAACTTAAATTAGAATCTTGTCTAGGGATAAGGAAATTAGTAAAAAGTAAAAGAATGGGGGTAGATTAGGAGTCATTTGGGAACATCATATAAGGCCAACTTGAGCAAATTATTTAATAATAAACAAATTTATGGGATTCTTTGATAAACATAATGATGTCATAGTTGGCCTACAACATAATCCACCTAAAACTATTAGGAAGGACGATTTTAGAGTGAATGATGGAGTTGATGATACTACTAACCACTTAGGAAAATTAAACCTAAGGAGCGATAGAGAAGCAAGAGGATAATGAATGGAGAGACAAGGAGGGGACATGTTTGGTATAGGTTACAAAAAGGAGTATGATAAAAGGATGAATAATAATATAGGTAGTATTAAGATGACAATATCACTTTTCATAAGGAAGATAGATCTAAATGTATGCTTAAAGTGGAAGAAGTGAGTAGAGCTAGTATTTGATTGTTATAACTTCTCAAAAGGGAAAAAGGTTAAACTAGTCATTATGGAGTTTGGAGACTATACTGTGAATTGGTGAGAATGAAATAAAAAAATTCTCAATAAGAGGAGGAAATGATATCCTCATATTAGAAATTAGAAGGAGATGAAGTTAGTTATGTGGAAGCAATTTTGTGTCAAGTTCTTATTATAGGGATCTATATAAAAGCTTGCAAACACAAACTCAAGGTTTAAAAAGTCAAAAGGAGCACTACAAAGAGATAGAGGTCATCATAGCAACAGTAAATATGGAGTAAGATAAGGAGCTGATAATGGCTCGATTTATTTGTCAGTTGATTCCATAAATTATCAATATCATGAAGTTAGACTACTATATAGAGTTAGAGAATGTAGTATACAAGATTATGAAGGTGGAATGTTAGAGTAGTGCCCTAAAGACAATCGTCTTTAGTGCATTTTGTACAAAGTTATGTACAGACTTTATTTTCAATAATAAAGTAAAGCATATTTCATTATTTTGGTGTTCATTATTTATGAATTGATATTGATC
>JAOTJB010021032.1:0-10856 GCA_027123815.1 Erythroxylum minutifolium
TCTTTCAAACCTTAAATCTCTTATCTTACTGATTTAACTTCTGGTCTAATTTTTAAAATATTGTTTTAATTAAAGACTCAAGTTTATAGATTTTATTATTAAAAACAATTCAATCTCTTCAGTGAAATTGTTTGTCGTAATGTAATAAATAACAAATCAAGTTATCTAAATTGAAAAACCATAGGAGGTAGTAGTTTCGCAAACTTTCCGATTTTACCATGATCATCTATGGCACAAACAAGACAAATCAATCAAAAACGAAATAATAAATGACATCAGAAATTTGGTAACGCAGTTTGATATTCCTTGTCTACGTCTGCGAGGCCCTCACTCAGCTTAATCACTTTCACCGAAGTACAATAGATTTTTCCAAGGCTTTACAAAGTTGACACTACTCAACCCTTGATACTATCTCTCAACCTCAATTCCCGTAAAAGATTTTCACACTCGGTAGTACGACCGCCTCGTACTAACCTCAACAGAGGATTTACACTCACTATTTAATAATAAAGATAATTAAACGAACAACTCAAGTGATTTAAAACAACTAGAAACAAAGACGAATTCACTTGAGATAGAAAAGAACAACTTCCTGATGGGTTCTGCTTCTCTAAAATGGATATGAAAATTGTTGATGAAAATTGGCAAAATCACGCAATACTCTGAACTACCGTCCATTGATTTGATAACATATAAGCTACATTGAATTCATATTTATATAGCTCTTGAAGGTGGAGAGATCAATCAAGTAAGAAGTCCACCAGCCTTTTACGCACATAATACACTACAGCCAACTTGAAGGAATCATCGTCCTTCAAAGGAAAGTACTGAAGCAACACATAGTGAAGCAACACGCATGGACAACCAGTGAGCAGAGAAGCAACACGCACACAGAGAAGCAACACTCACGGAGAAGCAGTGAGCAGAGTAGCTCACACTCACCAGGATCACATCAACGACGTGGTATATATATGTCTTCCAAATCAATTAATTCCTTATTATGCACTTAATGATACACCCACTGCACCACCATAACTCCTCTTCACCATAGCTTCCAATTAGACAATCACACAGCTACAATGTTTACCCAAAAAATGACAATTAACGCACACTACACCCCTCTATTCCATACTCAATTGTGATAGACTTCGGTTGTTAATTTGTGCACAATCCACGCACGTATATCCAAAACCAATTCATTTGATCCTAATCTCAAAAATCTAGCAAGCAATCCAAACTTCTCAAGATACACATCATGTGTCACAACACCTCTTAAGATAGACTTCAATCTAAGGTAGGATTCTTCTTTCACAACTAGAAGATTATCCCAATAACTTTTTGAATGCAAGTCAAACAAAGATACTTGATTAGCTATCATCATCCAATTAATATCTTAGAGGTTTAATTAATAATAAATATGCCAAAATAAAATAAAAAGATATATACGCTATATATCTAACATAAATAAAACATTTTACGAATTAATGATTCACAATCAAGTGATGAATTTGATATAAATGACGCTTGCAGGTATTACATTTCTTTTGCACCGAAACACGAACCTTCAACCTTTTTATCGGAAAGTTTGGAGCTAATTTCCCGAATTAAACCCCTTTTATTGTTAAGATTTATTATAAGACCATGAACCTCAATGAAAACATACAATATCTAGTAATATTCATCACAACTATATATGTAGATATTGAGGTTATGTGCTTTCAAGATTGCAATAGAAGGATTTTGTTGTAGTACATAGAGCAAAAGAATGTGCTGGGATTGAGTTTAGTGTTAAAGAGGGAGTCAAAGAAGGTGACTCCTTCTGTTTTTCATTAAAACCTAATTGACTTGGATCGAACTGGGTCAGCACCTACCCATTTCCCTACTGGTCTAGTCTCATGTTATGTGGATTTTCTTTCTAGTCCAAACTCTAGAATAGCAGATTGGCCCGAGTTCAGTTTTCTTATTTTTCTTTCTGCTTTATTTTATTTCTTTTTACTTTGTCTGTTTACAAGATTCCCTTTCTGTTATTTTTTACAAGTTGTTATAACAAATTTGTAACTAGAGCCTATAAAAGGTGTTTTCTTCCTTAATACAAAGTGAGCCAAATATTTTTCATCTCTTCTATTTTCAACATGGTATCAGAGCAATGTCTCTGGCTACCTTTGCTTCTATTATAATATCTTCTTCCTCCATTCTCTTTTTATCTTCTTTGATTTCTCCAGCCCCTCATATGCCAGCCTTACTGCAAATCAAGGACATCACAATTAAAATGGTTTAAGACCAGAAGATTATCCAGCAAGCCCCTACTATCTACATCCTAATGAAAACCCTTCCCTAGTCCTAGTTTCAACCCTTTGACAGGAACCAACTACCATTCATAGGTAAGATCAATCCGGATGGCTTTGTTATCCAAAAAAAAGCTTAAATTTATCAATAGTACCATTCTAATGCTTAACAAAGATGACCCCCTTTTATCTATTGGGAAAGGTGTAATACTATGGTGCTCTCCTGGCTATTGAGATCTGTGACAGATTCAATAGCACATAGTGTTATTTGGTTTGATTCTGTAGTGGATTTATGGAAAGACTTAGAAGGAAGATTCTCACAGGCAGATTCATTCAGAATATCAAACTTGCAAGAAGAAATCTATAGTTTCCGATAAGGATCACTCTTAGTTTCAGAATACTGTACTCATCTCAAGATGCTATGGGATGAGTTTTTTAACCTCAGACCATTACTCAGGTGCAAGTGTGAACTTTAATGTTCTTGTGATTTTTTAAGACAAAAACTATCAAGATGGTGATTGTGTGATTAGGTTTCTTAGAGGCTTGAATGAATCCTATTCTACTGTAACATCACACATTATAATAATGGAACCCCTACTCAATATCAAAAAAGTCTTTGCCATGGTTGCTCAGCATGAAAGGCAACTAAACATTTCTTTACAAAACAACCTGTCTACTCCTGCTATTGAACCTCAAGCTCTCTATGCCAAATCAGACACTAGAAAATTCAGCCAACAATCAAAAAGACCCATCTACACCTTCTGTGGTAATATTGGACACATTGATTCTAAGTGTTACCCAAAGCATGGTTTCCCACCCAATTTCTCAACAACTAACAGAAATTCCTATTCAACTAGAGAAACACAACCAAAACAAATTTAAAGCTGTCAATCAGGTAGAAACTAACCTGAATGTTTTCTCCTCTGAGTTGGATTCCTAATTAGTAAGTAGAGAAGCTTCCTAAGACACCTCTGTTTACAACCTTAATGCCGAACAGTATGGACAACTAGTGTAGCTGCTACAAAAGGAAGGAGATTCGAAAGGGAAAGGCGTTATTACTACTAAGGTCAATACAATTTCTACTCATAAACAAGATACACACAAAATTGTGTTCTCTTCTGATCCTTGGTCATTTATATGGATTGTTGATTCTGGAGCTACAGACCACATTGCCTGTTCTTTAGATCTCTTTATAACTTGTAGAATAGTGAACGGTTTAAATGTCAAATTACCAAATGGAGCTCTTGTATCGGTAATACATATTGAAACTGCCAATATCTCCTTTCTCACTCTTACTGAAGTTCTGTTTGTACCTAAATTTTCTTTTAACTTAGTCTCTATCAACAAACTCACTGCCTGTAGTCTTTTTCAGCTAACCTTCACATCTACCTTATGCCATATTCAGGACACCAGTTCAATGAGGATGATTGGTTTTACTAGGTAAATCAATGGACTTTACCACCTATCTCCATCCACTCAGGACCCAGTCATCTTGTTTGCAGTACCATCACACACCTAGAACATCTATAGCATAAGAGACTAGGCCATTTATCTAATCAAAGACTGCAAAGCCTAAATAAGATTGATCCTTTTGTAATTTTTCTCTTTGTTGAACAATGTGATGTTTGTCACTTCGCTAAACAAAATAAATTACCCTTCCCTTCTATTAAATCTATTGCTTCTACTTGTTTTGACATAATTCATGTTGATATATGGGGTCCTTATCACACACTTTCTTATCTTGGATACAAGTTCTTCTTAACTATTGTGGATGATCACAGTAAAATGACTGGGTCTAAATGATTGGGCAAAATCTTGAAAATAAAGAACTCTTGAAAGGGTTTTATGCTTATATCGAATGATAGTTTGATAAGAAAATTAAATGTATACGAAGTGACAATGGGATTGAATTTTCAATTAATATAAGGGAATACTACATAAAACATCTTGTGTGGAAACACCACAACAAAATAGGAGAGTGGAGAGGAAGCACCAACATATTTTAAATCACTTCACTTTTATCCCATAAAACTCCCTATTCTATCTTGTTTAACGTTAATCCAACCTTAAATCCTTGAAAGTATTTGGTTGTCTCTGCTTTGCTTCTACTAAAGAAGCCAACAAAGGCGAGTTTGATACTAGAGCAAGGAAGTGTGTGTTTCTTGGTTTTGCTATAGGTACTAAAGGCTATAAGATCTTCGACCTAAGTGCTGAGCAGTTCTTTGTATCTAAAGATGTGATCTTCTATGAAGATAAGTTCCCTTTCCTCATAACACCACCTGAACAGATTTTACTTGCTTCTATTTTACCTACTTTTTCCTCTCCCACATCCACTAACCTATCACCATCAATTTTACCTACTTTTTCCCCTGAACAAAGTTCTTCTCCTTCTCTTTCTTCACCATCTTCCTCAATAGCTTCCATTCCTTCTCTATCACCTCCTTCTCCATCACCACCTTCTCAACCTCTTCATTGCTCCATAAGATCAACCCAACCACCTTCTTACCTAACAGACTATGATAGCCCAACTCTTCCTAACACCTCTCTCCATACCCTATCTTTAATTCTTTCCTATGATTCCCTTTCTCTTTGGAACCAAGCCTTCTCAGCTAGCTTAATCTCTCTTAAAGAACCTACATCTTATAAACAGGCAATTCAACACAAGGAATGGAGAGATGCAATGGTAGATGAATTAAAAGCACTATAAGAAAAAAAATACCTAGGATCTTACCTTTCTGCCTCCAGGAAAGAAGGTTGTCGCCTCCAAATGGGTTCATAAATATAAGTTCAATGTCGATAGGACCCTTCAACTCAACAGGAAGGGCTTGATTACACCGAGGCCTTTTCCCCAGTGGTCAAGACAAAGATAATTTGAGTTCGTCTGGCTCTTGTTGCTTCAAAAAAAATGGTTTCTACATCAGTTAGATATAAACAATGCATTTCTACATGGAGATTTAAATGAGGAAGTTTACATGACACCACCTGGTGGTTTGAAGTTGCCACACCATGACATGGTCTACCACCTCCGGAAAAGTCTTTATGGACTGAAACAAGCAAGTAGGCAATGACACTTCAAGCTCACCTCAGTTTTGCTCTCAGATGGATTCCCCCAGTCTCATTCTGACTGCTTCATGTTCACTAAGAAGCTTCATAATGGCTTCATCATTCTCTTGGTGTATGTTGATGACATCCTATTGTCCAGCAACTCCCTTACGCTTATTGAATCCACCAAAAGACAATGCCTTTAAGATCAAAGACCTCAGCATCGCCAAATATTTTCTAAGGCTCGAACTTACACAGTCCTCATCTGGGATCTATCTTTATCAGTACAAGTATACCCTTGATTTGCTTCACAACTCTGGTTTTCTCCATTGTAAACTTGCATCAACACCAATGGCCACCAACCTCAGGTTATCTATAGAAGGTCAACTTCTTCTCAACACCACAAGCTATAAATGTCTAATAGGAAAATTAATTAACCTGACTACAATGCGACCAGACATCTGCTTTACTGTCCAGCAGCTCTCGCAGTTCATGCCCCAGCCGACGATCTCCCACATGCAAGTTGCTCACCGCGTTCTTCACTACCTCAAGGGTTCGCTGGGACAGGGGATTCTGCTTCGTGCTGATTCATCTTTAAAGCTTTGAGCTTTCTCTGACTCTAATTGAAGTAGCTATTCGGACTCTCAAAATTCCATCACTTGCTAATGTGTTTTTCTTGGCGACTCTTTAATCTCCTGGAAATAAAAAAATAGGTGACTATATTCTGAAGATCTGCCGAAGCTAAGTACCACGCCCTTGCCATAACCACCTGTGAGCTCCAGTGGGGTCTCCTTCCTTCTCCATGACCTTGAAATCTATCACCCGAGCCTAGCTTATCTCTACTGTGACAATCGGTCTATGATTTACATTGCCGAAAACCTTATCTTTCATGAACGAATGAAGCACATCAAACTCGACTGTCATCTCGTCAGCAAAAGGGTTAAATCCGGCATCATTCACCTTCTCTTGGTGTCCTCCATTGCTCAACTCGCTGACATCTTCACAATGGCTCTCCCACGACACTCTTTCCATACCTTGCTTCACAAGTTGGGTGTTATACACGACGTATACCATCCAGCTTGAGGCGACGTGTTAAAGAGGGAGTCAAAGAAGGCGATTCCTTCTGTTTTTCATCAAAACCTAGCTGACTTGGACTGAATCGGGTCAGCTCCTACCCATTTCGCTACTGGTCTGGTCTCATCTTATGTGGATTTTCTTTCTAGTCCAGACTCCAGAATAGTAGATTGGCCCAAGTTCAGTTTCCTTATTTTTCTTTTTGCTTTATTTTATTTGTTTTTACTTTGTTTGTTTACAAGCTCCCTTTTTGTTTTTTGTTACAAGTTGTTATAACAAATTTGTAACCAGAGCCTATAAAATGTGTTTTCTTCCTTAATATAAAGTGAGCCAAATATTTTTCATCTCTTCTATTTTTCAACATTTAGCACTAAAATTTGGCAAAGTTGTGTGTTTATATATATATATGATCAGTAAGTATATATATACTTACTGATCATTTATTAAGGTTATTATTATGATTAATGAACCTAACATTTTAATTGTATTCATTTTTCTTAAAGAAAAGAAGTTTTTTTAATGAAAAGGTAGATAATAGATTTTTGTATATATTTATGTTTTTTATTTATGTGAAAAATAATACTAAAAGTTAGAATATATTATAATTTTTATGGTCTCTATTAAGATATATATCTTATATCTTATTATTTAATTTTGGAAATTATTTGATAATTGGACCTAGTGGATTTATGTGGGACTCTTCCAAGATAAATTTGATAAGGTTTAAAATCCTAGTTAAGATGGTAGTCTATTTTTGGATAATATTTATCTAAGGAAGCAAATTTTCTAGAATTTGAATTGATAATGACAGCTATAATATGGCTGGGATTCAGGGCAGAATATTGTCATTTTTTGTGAGGAATATCAACAAATTTTGGACGATTTGGAAGTTAAATTTTTCAGGATATTGTTGATGAAGTTTGGTAGCTGATTGTGATAAGATAGAAGTCCATCTACTGCAAAACTTCTCTACTGAATGACGTCACCTTGGCTGAAGGGTTTTGTGCTACGTTTTCTTTGATGTTTTTGTTATTGATTGAATGGTCTTGCTGCTAAGATTTGTTTCTTGGATTATATGATACTTGGCTGGGTGATTTGGGCATATATGCTATGTACTGATTGATATCGTGTTCTTTTCTTAATTGGGCATTCTTTTATTATTCAACGACAATTGAGGGCATTCTTTGGGAATTTTGAAGCTAATTTATTTAATGGTTTCTTATCATTCTAGTGTTGTTTTTCATTGTCCATGGTGTGTTGATATTGTGACTGTCCTTTGCGATTTGTGGTTTACAAAAACTCTAGAAGCTTTCGTGATCTTAGTAGTTACTATACTTGATTTGTTTCGTGATTTTTTCTGGGCTATCTTGATGTGGTTTTTGGATGAAAAATGTCCAACAGTTTTTGTGGGTTTGAAGCTATTTTGTTTATGACGTTTCAGAGATGAAAAGTTTGTTCATTTGTTGACTTTAGTGGGCTGTGTAATCCTTGACTTCCATCTACTTTCTTATCTATTTTTGAACAATCTTTAAGGGCAATATCGAGATTTAATTTTTGTGGTGTTTACATGAGTTTTGTTGGGCTGATCGGTTATTGATTGTGTTTGTTTTGGTGGCTATCAATAGTGGAGGTGTTGTGTAAAAAATTTTGACAGCTGGTGTAGATTTTGTAGTTCAAATTTCTGCAACATTTTAGTGAAGAAATGTTTATTTTTGTTAGGTATTTTTCTGTCGCCGTGGGTTTGATGTTACGGTGATAATATCAAAAGAGTATAACAATTTATTGGTAGACAACTTTCCAATCTTTCATTAAAGAAGTTGGAATTATTAGGGAAGTTTTTTTTATATCTTAAGTGTTTTCATTTATGTTGAATTTTGTTTAATCACTTGAGTTGTTTATTTTGTTTCGTTATCATTAAACATTGTTTGAGAAAATCCTCTGTTGAGATTAGTACGAGGCGGTTGTACTATTGAGTATGAAATACTTTCACGGGTTGTAAGGATGAGGGGTAGTGTTAATGGTTAAGCAGGGTCAGCTCAGTAAAGCCTAGTATGTCGTTAGTGAAAGTATTAAACTGGGTGAGGGTCCCATAGATGTAGGCAAGGTATGCCAAACTGTGTTAACAAATTTCTGGTACTAATTTGTTATTTCACTTTTGATTTTTTTGTTTCCATTTTTTTCAAAAAACTTATAACTACTGCAACCATTCATAATTTGTGTGAAACTAAATTCTTCGGAAATTTTCAAGTAGTATCAGAAAGGATCATCGAATCAGAACTTGGTACATCAAGTTCTTACATGGAAATCACATATGAGAGTATTCATTGTGATTGTGGCCACCATTGACAAATGGTTCAAATTATCTTACATGGAAATCACATATAAGAGTATTCATTGAGGCACAAGGACCAAAAGCATGGAATTTGATTTTAAATGACTAGATACATCTAGTGACGACTGATGAAAAGGGAGAAGTAGTGCTGATAGGTGCTTAATTGGTTATTTAATTATTTCATAACACCTAGCGATTAAGGATAATACAGTTTTTAAGATACTTTGACTCGTATGTGATTTTAGGCACAATTCAGAAGCAAAGAAGTTAAAGTGGTTCAAAAGCATAAGAATTAGACCATTTTTCGAAGGCTAATACTGACTTGTCTTCATGGAGCAAGAAGAAGATAAGAAAATGCCAAGAAAGGAGATATATGTTGAAAATACAAAAAAGATTAAGGCATGAGATAGGATAGCCCCATGCACGTGAATTTAATAATGACCAATACGACAATGCATAAGCTAGCAGCTGGAAGAGAAGCGAAACGATAGTGAAGCATGAAGAAGACACATAATAAGAAGCAAGCAAAAACGACAAAATGTGCAATGCAAAACGCAAAGCATTAAGACGTCCAACATTAGATGTTGTGCTTAAATATAGATGACATCCACGATTCACGCAGACGACGTCTGCATAAAGTAGACGTAGGGAGCATTTTTAGCTTAAAACGCACAGTAGCATTATAGAGAGGAGGGTTTTAAATTAGATGTGAACAGTGATAATGGACCACAAATTAATTCGTCAAATCACAGAACAGTAGCTAGTGAAAAGAGAACAGTGAGCGCAGAATGAGGGAGGCACTGTTAGGGATCTTCGGTAGGGGTTATTAATAGGGGATGAAGCATTTTTTTAGGAGAGACCCATGGAGGGCTAGACATCTTGACGCCAGTTTGGAGGTGACATTGACACCAATGACCCGGGTTAAGCGTATTTCTTTGTTTTTGTTGTTTCTTTCTCTCATTAGGAACTAATTATGTTATCTTGTGTTGATTGAATTGGGTATTGTGAAAAGATGATTTTAATACATTCATTGAATCATTTATTTGCAAACCCATTGCTAGAATTTCGATATAATCCAAATTGTTATGTTGAAATTCATGTCTAGCCAATAATGATTCGTAATCATTAGGGATAATATGACCTAGCCCCCTATGGGTGGTCAAGTTGGTGGAGTGGGGGGTATGGGGCCAAAAGGTCCTATGTTTGAATCCCCCTACCTACGCTCTCTCGATCGAGCCTGTTGTACAGGGCTTGCTTAGTGCGGTGTACCTGGTTAATATGATTTACAGGCTATTGTGTCAATCCAAAGGTTTACCTAGTATGCATCCAAAGGATAGTGGCCGCAAGTTCGTCCGTTTCAAAAAAAACAAAAGGACTTGTGTTCGAATCCCCTACTTACACTCCCTTGATCGAGCCTGTCATATAGGGTCTGCCTAGTGTGGAGTACCCGGTTGGTGTGGTTTACAGGCTATTGCATCAATCTGAAGGCTTACCCAGTGCGCATCTAAAAGGATAGCAGCTGCGATTTCCTCCGTTCCCAAAAAAAGATAACATGACCTAGGTTAAATGAAGCATCATATGTGATTGTTGCCTTGATTAATCGGTTTTCCTAATTCGTAATGCTACTATCTAATTAAATCTAAAGATCATATCCTAGGTTATTCGGTAGTTAGGTTCAATTAATGATCATATCTCGATTAAACACTACCTAAGGGAAAACTCTAGCTAATTATTAACCCAAAATTAATAATTGCTAGGCGAGATTTAAGAACAACAAATCCATGAAATATGTTTGATTAGGATATAGGCCGAGATTGAACCAAAGAATTGGGTCCCTATCGAATTCTCCACTTTTATCATTTTTACATGTTTTCTTTAATTTGTTTTCACTAAGTTAGTTTTATTTTATTTTCTTATTTCAAAATCCAAACCTGATTGGCGTGATTTGCAGGCTATTGCGTCAATCTGAAGTTTTACCCAGTGCGCATCTAAAAGGATAGCAGCTGCGAGTTCCTCCGTTCCTAAAAAAAAAAGATAACATGACCTAGGTTAAATGAAGCATCATATGTGATTGTTGCCTTGATTAATCGGTTTTCCTTATTCGTAATGTTACTGTCTAATTA
>JAOTJB010021058.1:0-10855 GCA_027123815.1 Erythroxylum minutifolium
GAATCCTTATCTATCATACCCAACCATATATTATTTCTCCTTTCTAAATATCCACAATACAACATTGATATCATATTCAATGGTATAACCACAATTTCAAATACACGGAATCTCCATCAATTATATCGGAACACAGACTATTTCTCATTTCTAGATATCCACATAGTTCCATTTTTTAACATTCTGACAAATCATCACTTTTCCCGCTATTTCTATCAGCTTAAGCACTTAACACATGCTCATGCTTGTGACTCATACTCATGCAACTCAGACTAGGGATCAGTTGCTACTATATGCTATAACATGTCTAAAATGCATGTAACATGACACATATTTCAGAAAATGCCCATATAAGATAGTAGTTCTGGGCTCTGATACCACATATGTAACACCCCACTCCCGCAAGGCATGTACTTGACATCATGAGTGATATTCGAGTTTGAGCCCCGTGAGGGTGGCATGCTAGAGCACTCAGTCCGTCAAATATCATTATAAAAATCTTTTTCTTTTCTTTTTAAAACAATGCACACTTTTGTGGAAAATCAATAATTAATTCGGGCCCGTTTCGATCATAAACTTTTTCAATCATATATATAATAATTGCACTCAAAAGCCATTTCATTTACAACCTTTTCCATTTTGGAAAGTTATTACAAAATAGATTTGATCAATAAACATGGTACAAAAATCTCAGAATACATTCTTTCATAAAAAAATTAATAATGAAAATAATTATGCAGACGCCAACTGATCCCGACCTCTTTCTCTCACTTGCATGCAATAGGTATAATCTCGTTTGCCTAACGGGGTATTCTTCTGAGCTCTGAAAAATATTTGCAAATTTTGGGTGAGTTTTGTGAACTCAATGAGTGACCATAATCGATGGCTCGCCCAGTCACATAACATATAAATCACATTCACAACATTTCATATTTCACAATCAGTAAAATCTAATTAGTCATATTATGCATGTACAGTATGTATGAGACCCACTTTTCATTTATTACTTTGTTATGACCGAATGCCTAAATTGTCTCATATAGGGCTCATTGATAACTGTCCCATATAGGGCTCATTAAATGTTGAGCCTGAGGCTCTGAATCGCTTTTAAGCTCGAGGCTCTTTTTCACTCGTTGAGCTTTAAGCTCTGATCAGTGGCTACTCTGGTCACAACTGTCATTATATTTCATGCGTTCATGAAATGAAATGCATCAATCACATTTGCATGATCCCATTCAATCACATCACATTCCTATATCATCAGACCTTAGTCCGGCATTCATCATTAAATTGAGAATCACATTTTTACTTACATGCAAATGCTCATTCAAAACACATTATCCTCAAATTATGTACACTTAGTTCATCTCATTCACATACAATCAACACTTCAATATCTCAACCAATCATCAAAATCATCGGACCTCATGTACGGAAACCAACATAATCAATCACATTCATATAGACAAGCAGTAGTTAATCAATACCAAAATTCACACTAAACAAATAATGAAATGAGACCATCTAGGTCTACTCACAGTATGCTCCAGATTAGCAATTGCTTCCAAGATCTGGAAACATCTGAAAGTGTACATTTATCCTGCACATCAAAATTATGCAATACACACATTGTACACATACATTAATAACTTTGCACAATTATAAGCATTCATTTATCCACATGTGTGTATATAAAATATGTACAATGCATGTTCATGACAATCTTGGGTATCTTTCCATTATTCTCGTCACATTATCAGTCTTATGTCAACACTCACCTAAGTAAACTTTTTTACGTAGGGTTTATACCTCAAATAAACACTTTGAATCTAATTTCATAACCTAATGAATCATTTCAGATGTTTCTCCAAACACTGACTTTCAGGTCTACTATTTCTGATCATTTAGACAATTAAAATGAAGTAATTTGGGAACAATTTCTTTTGAGAATTGTCCTTCTATCTCATAAGTTTCTAATGACACTAAAATCCTTCAAGTTGGGTTAGTAGTGTAAAAGTTATACTCCAAATATTTTCGGACTACTTTTATTCTGAGATAGTGCCCTATACTCAACTTCCACCCAGAATTTGAAATTCTTACAATCCGATTCAGAATTTTATTTCTTCATATGATTTGTATCCCTATGTCCTTAGTTTACTCCAAATCAAAAATCATCCCAATTGGATAACTACAGAACAAGATATAATCAAAATACCGAATCATGTTTTGTGATGAAAAGTTCGTCGCGGTGAACTTTTCCAAAGCGGAAAAGTTAGCATGAAAGCTTTCAAGGTCGCTGTAGCAAACTCCTGAGTTGGCTGCAGCGAGCTTCATCCTTCAAATTGTCTGCGGCAAACCAAGGGAAGTTGATCACGGCGAACTTTGACAGAAGCATATGTAGAACATGTTTCATTTTCCAGATTGTCAAACTTCTAACATTTACATCTAACTCATCTTATACCTAGATTATCTTTCCATTTCATTCCCACATCATCCTCTACCTAATTCAACTTAATAAATCACTCATAAACAAAGCATATTTTTTCATCACCCATGACACATACATAAACATTGCATAACCAAGTCATCAATTCTCAATTTACTCATCATTCTAGCATAATTTAACTATACTCATGACATTTAAAGCATAACTTACTTGGTGTAGCTCCAAACTCTTCAAAACCTCACTCAACCCTAACTACCAAGCAGCCCACGTTCTCCATCTTCTAAAGGAAATAAAGTATGAGTTTTCTTGTGGAAATGAGGAAAAAGATGGCAATTATGCTAGAAGCAAATGAAAGAAAGTATAATCTTCAAAGTTGAAGTGGTGGAGATTGAAGAAAACAAAGAAAATGAAGGTGTAGAGAAGAGAGTCACAAAGAGGAAGATGAGGAGCCAAAAAATACAACAAATGGACTTTTAATAAGAATCAACTTTTTTAAGGGGTTTAAAAAATTTAGTGGAGCTAAGGCATTGTTTGGCAAGTGACACATGTCTAATGCTTATAAACTAAAATCCAATATCTAATTTAATTTCCTCCCAATTTTCAATGACACTTGCCAATAAATCCCATAGTCATTTATCAAAATTTGCATTGCATTTGATAGTAAATTCTACAATCATTTATCATTTATTTTTCCACTTGGCATTTTTGCTAATCTAAAAATTACTCCAAATTTTCAAAAAATTTTCCAAAATTCTCCAATAATTCTAAATCACTAAATACACTCTCCAAATCAAATTTCAACATATAAAAACCAAATTCTCAATATAATCACATTTACAAATCAATTATACCCGGAATTTGTCAATGAATGCATGTACAAATATTTTCATGTGTAAAAAAAATTCAATATTCACTTGTATATGCATGTCATATAATGCAAGAGCATGAAATGCATTTTCTAATCTCTCAATTTTATTTCTCATTTACGGTATTATCGCTTTAACCCTTAATATGAGAACAGGATGTTACAAGCCCTGTCATCATGTCTTCTTTCATCTTTAGTAAGTTTATTTATTTTAGTTGTATATTTCTCGTCTTTGCTTTGAATATTTTCTCTTACGTCTTCCTCATTTAGTCTAGCTACTTCTCTGAACCCTTTGCCATGGTGAATTGCACCTTTTACCTTTACTTTATACCATTTTAGGAACAATAGTCTGACAAAGGTTATTCCTTACATTACAAGGTATGAATTTAGACAAACTTGGCAAACATGTTCTCCCTTCGAACTTGACACATAATGAATTTCCCCCTCTACTTGTTAGCTCTCAATCCTAACCTCCTTTGTCAGCCAATGTGTGTGCTCCTTAACTGGCCCAAACTGCTAACCTGATTCAAAGTAAGAGCTAGTAGTAGGTAGTTAGGGACAAATCCAACTCTACCTTGCATTACTTCCCTCATAAAGAACATAAAGATGGAAGGATAATTGTAGATCTAGAACTGGAGTTAGTTAAGGCTAGTGCTAGTACTTGGGTGGTAACATTAGTTGGCTCCTTCGTGGAAAAAAGGCCGCCACTCTTGGTCATACTTAAGTGGAAAAACAATCACTAGAAATCGAGAGGATTGTTAGAAGTCTTGATTTTAGAGGATAACTCCATCCTCTTCAAATTATCAATTCAATCCTAGGCTATGAAAGTGTTAGAGGAAGGTCCATGACATGTCTCTTAATTTCCATTATTCATTCAATTATGGTAACCATTTTTTAATATAGAAAGGATTAAGAAATAGAATGTGCCACTTTGGGTGAACTTACATAATATCTTGTTGGAATACTAGACGATGAAGGGCCTTAGCATACTTGCAAGCTACCTGGGGAAGCCCTTTTATATGGATGACAAGATCGTGAAAAGAAGGAGAATAAGATTCATTAATATTTATGTAAGTATGGACTCTAAGGAACTACCAAACTGTATTTCGGTGATAAGGTTAGGGGATAAAAACTCTTTATTTGAGGATTTCATACTACTAACTTATCAATGGAAACCTTCCCTTAAGCTACAAGGGAAGCAATGTAACACTACGGGAAAAACTTTCAATAAGGGAGACTACGTTGAGCTAATAGGGATTGAAGAAAGGGAGACAACAAATGAAGATAAGGGGAACTAGGAGATAGATGTTAAAAGTTTCCAAACTATAAAAGACATGGTGACTCTAGTAAGAAATTCACCAAATGAAGAGGTTAAGATAGAATATGGGGTGATGATTACAATGTTAACCAAAAGATGATAGAAGCTGAGAAAATAGGAGAATCAACCCTTAAGATACCAGTGATAATGCTCAACTATTGTTGTAAGTAAATGAAGAAGGGGATGATAGCCTAAGGAAGGGGAATTCCAAAGCTTCAAAAGGAGGAAATCATAAAGAGGTAGTAGGAGCAAGAGCTCCAAAGAAAATAAATCATCAATATAAATATAATAGCTTGGAATGTGTATAGGCTAAGCTGCCCTAAAAAGCTAAAAGCTT
This sequence comes from Erythroxylum minutifolium, assembly GCA_027123815.1. Classification (NCBI taxonomy): domain Eukaryota; kingdom Viridiplantae; phylum Streptophyta; class Magnoliopsida; order Malpighiales; family Erythroxylaceae; genus Erythroxylum; species Erythroxylum minutifolium. The sequence continues at coordinate 4,967 of JAOTJB010021058.1, forward strand.
TAAGGGATTTTGTTTTTTGGGAGAAATATGGAATTTGGGGAACTTTCAAAACTAAAATCAAGCCGAAGAATATAAAGAATCTGGACAACTTAGGTGATTAATGGAAATTTTATCAATCATCATAATCACTATTATGGAAGAATAATCATAGGATACAACTTTAATTTGGCATAGATGGAAGTGCTAGAAGCATATGAACAAGCTAGACATACTCAAATACAATTTATACATGAAAATGTTAAGGCCTATGCCTCTTTTGTATATGGTGCAAACTTTAATTTCTAAAGAAAATTGCTTTTAGGAAAGCCTAGAAAGAATGTAAGGGCAATGCTTGGGGCCTTGGATAATATGTGGAGATTTTAACTCCACTATGTATAAAACTGAAGTAAAAGGTCACTACTTCTTAAGAAACTTCACTAATGACTTCTAGGATTATATGGAGAAAATGGGAGTTATAGATCTAAAGAGTGAAGGAAATCAGTTTACTTTGAGCAATAAATAAGGAGGCTCATATTTTCTAAGGAAAAAGCTTGATAATACTTTTGTTAACTAATAATGGTTAATAGAATTGCCTAAGAGTAATGCCACTTTCATGAATCCCCAATTTTCAAACCACTCAATAATTAAAATATTTGAAATGTTTAAAAAGGTAAGCACAAATAGTACATTTATATTTAAAAATTATCTTGCTTTTGATAGTGATTTTTAGGGTGCATTATCTAAAAGGTTCGAAGAAAACATAAGGTAAACTAAACAATACATTTGTATGTAAATGTTAAAGACCATTAGAGAAAATTAGTGTTGGAAAAGCCTCTAGCACCATAATGGGAGTTATAGTTGTTAAAGAGAAGTTTCATCGCATCCAACTAAGTCTATTTGATCCATCTAATAGTAAATTACTTAAGGAGGAGAAATAAGATCTAGAAAAGTAATTGTACTCTCTCTTTAAGACCAAAAAAAAAGAATATTGACTAAAGGAGGGGACATATGTATTAAAATTTTCTTTAATCCTATAGTGGCCAAAAGGAGTTTCAATGGAATATACTCTACATTACCTAATAGGGGATTTATTACAAAACAAGAAGAGCTTATGAAAGAGGCTACAAACTTATACAAACTTTTTTTAGTCTCAACCTTAAGCGCAAACTCTACAATGCAAATTTTTAAATCATTGATGGAGTGCAGAATTAGTGATGTGGATGTTAAGGGTCTTATAAAACTAATGAAAGCAACTAAAAATAAGGAAATTATGTTTAAAATGAATGATCAAAAGAATCTAGGGACAGATGGACTTAATGGATACTTCTATCAAAAGGATTGACCTTAGATTGATAAAATGTTAATGGAGGTAGCATATGATTTTTTTTGCTAATGGTGTGTTGTTTAAAGAGATAAATAAGACCTTTCTCTTATTAGCTCCTAAGACATTAAATCCCTCTAATGATGAAGATTTTAGGCTAATAGCTTGATCAAACTTTCAATATAAATTGACTTCTTAGGTATTGGTTAGTAGGATAAACTCTGCCCTATGCTCAATCTTAAGGTTATATTTGGTTAGGGGTTTATTAATTGAATGGAATATTATTCAATCGTTTAGCAGGAGGGTTTATAATAGAATGGAATGGAATTAAATAGAAGATGAGGGTTTCATATTACATCACATTCTATCCTAAACAGTAAAAATGAGAAACCTCGGATTTCAGGAAGTTTTAGAATGAATGTAAAATGATAAACAACTTTTCAACATATTATTACATTATAAACCCTTCTTTCAAACAACATTGCACTATATTACATTATGAACCCTTCCATCCCTCCCAGACAACAATTTTCTAATATTACATCTATTTACATTTCATTCCATTATAAACCATTCCATTCCATTAAAAACCCTACGTCCAACCAAACATAGCCTACATGATAACCAAGGAGCTTTTTGCAAGGAAGACATATTAGTAATAATGTCATTACATAGGACCTACTAAAAGGCTACTTTTGTTTCTTTATTTTTTTATAAAGAAGAAGAATTGACTTTGACAAGTTCACTAAAAAAAATTCCTTTTGTAACAAATCATTTATTATGAAAAATAAATAAGCTTAACATAAAGGTAGAAAAAGAAATCCTAGGAAGGAAGAAATCCATGTAGACTAATCTATTAAGGTAGTCTTTACTTGAGGTGTTTAGAAAATTAGATCAAAGATTGCATAAGTTCCTCTTTTTTTAGTGTGGTAATTACTAAGGTCCCAACAAAGATTTTTAAAAGAGTAAGAGAGTTAGGTAAGGAGATCTCGTATCCCCATACCTCTTCATATTGTGCATGAAGGCCTTGACTTAGTTATTAAAGCACGATGTCTCTAAGGAACCTGAGTTTATATTCCACTCAAAATGCAAAAAAAAAGTCACCTTGATCAATTTGTGCTTTATTGATGATCTCTTACTTTTAAGTAAGGATCACTAAAAATCTTTATTGATATTAGTTAAAACCTTGAAGGAGTTTAAACACTTATTTGGATTGTATGTAACTATAAAAAAAGTCATTTTGTAGTCTCTCTAAGTGCTAATCAATTAGGGGATCTAATAGGAATGAAAAGTAAGCATCCCTCTATTTTATATTTGAGGTTACCTCTCTTAATTAGAAGGCTGCAACTCATATTCCGTTAGTTGAAAAATTCTAAAGGAGACTAAAAACTTGTAGAAATAAGTCTCTTTCATTTGGAGATAAGTTACAGTTAATCAAAGCTATTGTAAATGCAATGCATATTTATTGGTCATCTTATATATTCTTATCTAAGGGACTTATCAAGAAAATTAAAAGAATTATGAAGAAGTTCTTTTGAGAAAAACATAATGGAAATTAGTGCATTGTAAAAATGAAATGGGAAGAGGTGTGTAAGCCTTTCAAAGAGGGGGTTTAAGAGTTATAACCATTAAAACTAGCAATAAAACACTATTAGGGAAGAAGCTGTGGAGGCTACTATAAGGAAAGGTGACAATATGGTTAAAATGGATGTGTAGTATCGATATTCTTAAAGGGAAGCGTTTATAGGTTGTTTTAACAAAACAACTTATTATTGGTTTGTTACACAACTCTTAAAGTTAAGCGACTCTTTCAAACTAAAAGGATATAATGATGTATTTATGGATGATTTTATTATTTTTGGTGATTTTTTGATTTATTCCTCCATACTTTTGTTAGAGTGTTAGAGAGATGTGAGAAAACAAATTTGGTGCTCAATTAGGAAAAATGTCATTTTGTGGTACAAGAGAGCATGGTTTTAAGCCATTAAATTTCTCATAGGGGTATTGGGGTAGATAAAGTAAATTTTGAAGTTATATAGAAATTACAATCCCTTTCATTAGTTAAAGTTATAAGAAGATTTTTAGGTAGAAAATTTATGTAACATCCTGTGACTTATGATAAGGTTAAAATAGTGTTTATAAGAGGTTAAAGAAAAATTAAGAAGCATAATCTATGCTTATGCATGATGTGGCATACACATACATCAAAATATTGATTTTGCACATTAAAATGATTATACATGTATTCATTGACATTTTATGGGTATAAGTGATTTTTAATGTGATTAAAAATGTGAATTATGGATTATTTGTCTTGAAAATTGAATTGGTGTGTATTAGAATTAATTTCACATTTTTGGTGACATTTTAGACATTTCAAAAATTTCTAAAAATTTGGGGTATTTTTGGATTAGGAAAAATGCCTAGTGGCAAGACTAATTAAGGCATGGAAAATTAGGATGACTAAACTCAAAATTGAGTGACATTTAGCATAGTTAAATGAGTGACAATTGGATTAGGAATTAATTGACAAATGGACTAATTATGGAGTGACAAATGGACCAATTATTGTGTGACATGTGGACCAATCTTGGAATGACATGTGGACTGATTTAGTAGGGGACAAATGGCAACCTAATATATGGACTAGTAATATCGATTAATTAGGCAAATGTATTACATGCTTTAAGACACATAGTGAGTTTAAAAGTTGACACCTAATATGATGATGGAGCAAATTCCAACAACAATGCTTCTGCTGTTTCCCTCACCTTTCTCCATTAAAATTGCTTCAAATTTTCTCTATATTTTGTTCTTAACCCTAGCTCAAGATCCGCACCAAATTGCCAAGAAAACTAGCTAATTATGATCTTCATATTGCTGTCCGAAAACCACCTTGCTTTGACCATAAGTTTGTTTTGATTTTGCTTACATGGAGACTTAGTTTAATCTAAAGTTTTATGATGGATTAGAAGCTTAATAGGTAAGTAACAATCTGAGTTTTATGGCATGTTAAATGATATAAGAATGATGCTTGAATTGGAATGAAATGCATGTGATATTGGTGAAGATATGTGTTGGAAAATGGTACATGAACTAGGAAGTTTTTCTGTTTTGTTTTTGGTTTATGAAAACCGTGGGATATAGATTCATTTATGGATGAATTAGGTCTAATTTGAAGTATAATGAAGGTGAGTTTATGCCAAAGAAAGATATTAATTTGATGTTCTTGAATTGGGAAAGAACTAGGATTATATGCATAATAATGTAAAAGTTTCTGGTTTGATACTTTGTGAGCTGTTAGGTGAATAATGTTGAACTGGATTAAGAGCTGTTATTGATGAGGAATTGGAATATGATTCAAGCCTAATAGAGGTATAATTGGTGAACTATAAAGAGGCTATTTAACCTTGGTATAAACTGTAAAACAATCTGGAAAAAAAGTGAAAGAAGAATTGCTGGAATATGTTAGTTGCAGTGTTTTCACTGAACATGCTTCGGTATTTTGATTATATCTTGATATGTAGATTTCCAAATGAGTTGATTGTTAATTCAGATTAAAGTAAATATATATGGCTACAAATTTCTTGAAGAATTCGAATTTTTTTCTATCTCTAAGAATTTCAAAATTTGGCATGAAAGTGAGTCTTGGCTTAGGCTGTAGCAGTCATAGGGACAGAAATCATGTCCTGTTGTTAATGAATAAACTGTATTGATTTAGGCTAAATCAGACAAAGGTGTCTTCATAAAAGTTGTAGCTTATTCTCTTAGCTTTTAATTGGTATAAATTTTGTAACTTTTAGATATTGTAATTAAGATATGAGTTGAACAACTGGACAACATGATCATTCACTAGCTAAATTTCAAATGTACTTAATCTACAGTAGTTTGAGCATATCTCATACAATACTAATCCAAATTGAATGATCTTGGAGTCATTAGAAACTTAAGGCATAGGGGAACAATTTTCTAGAAGAAATTCTTATAGACATACACCATTTTCCTAATGATAATAATCATGCAAAGTGGACCCAAAAGTGTTTTAGACAAATCTGGACTGATCAATTGAGTATTGATATATGAATGACTAATGTGACTAGAATAATGATAAGGAACCCAGAATTGTCGTGAACATGCATTGTATTTCATATACATAAACATACATAACTGAATACTTATACCATTGTGCAAAATTATGATATGGGTAAATGTGTTTTGCATGATATAGAGGAGCATTTAGAGCGCCATCATCTAGACATTGCCGGAACTTCAAGGCAATAACTTTCTCGAGCGATTTGTGAGTAACCTAAGATGGTCTCACCTTGACTTGTTTTGTTTATTACTGAATTGAATTTGATATTGATACATGTGTACTAAATTGTGTACTAAATTCTAGACATGAAATATTCGAGGAGTTTTGATGCATGATTAAAACATTGGAAGTGCTACTTGTATGTAAATGAGATTGACTACATGGTTCTCAACTTGAATGTTCATGTTGGACCTAGTTCGATGATTATTGTGAACAAGAACATGAATGCAAATGTAATTGATCAAATGTGATATTGAAGTATTCCTTGAATGTGAAT
>JAOTJB010021094.1:0-10854 GCA_027123815.1 Erythroxylum minutifolium
TGATTTATAATGAAATAGAACGTAAATGGATATAATATTAGAAAATTGTTTTTTTAAGGGATGGAAGGGTTTCTAATATAATAGTGAAATTTTGTTTGGATGAAGGATCTATAATGTAATATAGTTTAAAGTTATTTATCATTTTACATTTCATCCTAAACTTCTTAGATCGAAAGTTTTTTATTTTTACTGTTTATGATGAAATTCAATGTAGTGTGAAATCTCCATCTTCTATCTCATTCCGTTCCATTTTATTATAAACTTTCATCTCAAACGATGGAATAATATTACATTCTATTTTATTCCATTAATAAACCTCCAACTAAACATAGCCTAATTGGTTCAAATTAATTATTATTTTAAGTTATTAATTTATTAAATAAAATTTTAAAATATAAAATTTGCACTAACTTTCAAATATTTTATGTCCACACTTTCTATCATAACTAATTAATTTATAACTCAACCAAATTATAATTATTTTCAAGAACAAAATATTTATTATGTTACGTCCTTTATTCAAACAATTTTTTCTTCGTAAATTTGTCAGAAATCTATGCTTTTTTGAGTCCTATTGTAGATATTAATGATTAAAAAATCGAATCGGTTCGGTAAGTAGAATTGTACAAACCTGAAATTTTTTAGTTTGCTTTATTTTAATAACTTTTCTTATTAAAAATCGATCAATTTATTAATTAATTGATCGATTTATTAAACTAATTAATTTTTATAAATCAAAATAAATAAACAAATTTTAATTTAATAAGTAAGGACAATCTCCTTCAATCATATTTTAAATTTTTTAATCTTATTTAATTTTTTAATTGGTTTTACAATAGTCTAATGCCTAATAAACTTTTTAAACTTTACACGTTACTTCTTACTATTTTAATTTTCGATCTAATTTTTAAAATATTGGTAAATATTAATTAGTAATTCTTATTCTCTTTTTTATATTGTATATATTCAATAATTTATTAAATATGAATTATTCACTTAAACTAAATGAACATGAATTTTGATCTATTAAGTATGAAACCTGCCCATAGCTCTTGATCTTATGCTTGACATTCATGGGCCACACTCCATGGAAATGGAATGCAACTCTACCATAGATTGGTACCTATCATTTAGGTCCAATTCCAATTCAAGCTAATGTTCACATCTAAATTTAAAACCCATTATATTTTAAAAATTAAACTCCTTTTATTAAAAAATATTTTAAATTCTTTTCATTTGAATTTGAATTTAGTCCACAATTATAATTCAAAAATATTTAAAACAGGTTGTTTTATGTCCAAATCTAAATCTACTAAATTATAATATAAAAATATTTTAAGTAAATATCTTTACATTTAAATTCTATTTTACTTTCTTTTTTGCTACGTTTGATCATGTCAAGTTAAATTTAATACGTTAATTTTAAATTAAAATTAACTTTTTATCATTATGATAAAAAGTAATAATAAAAACATTTGAACACTTACCTATTCGCACAAGTCAATGATAATTGTTTTGAGCAGAAATATCAACTAAGTCTGAGGCTGCGTTTGAATCTGCAGTACAGCAGAGATAAATATTTATTTACTGTTATTTTAAAATGCAGTCACATGTTTGAATTTGTAGGCAAATAACCGAAGGTGGAAGAAAGTGTGATATCGTCGAAGAAATCGATAAGTAGAAAGATGGTTGCTGTAGGAAATTACTTATGCGGTAGAAATTTTACTTTCCATTAATAAACTTATGATAATTATTATTTTCCATTATACCCTCAACAATCAATTATTCTTATTTATAATTTCAATTTATATAATTGATAATATATTTTTATGAAATATTTTATTTACTAAACTTATTATATTTACATTTTCTTATTTTAATTTAATATTTTCTTATTTATAATTTTAAATTTATATGACTAATAATATATTTTTAATTATTTATACAACAATTAATAGTTATTAAATCAATGGGCTTTTTAGTCATTTTATCTCTTTTCAGCAACCACAATCGTACTTATCAAACACCTATTTTCATGTTTCAACAGTTACCAAAATAACAATCCCAAACACATAAGTACTTATCATTGTAACAAGTTATCAACCGTCACCGTTTTCCTAAACCAAGCCTAATTCCCTTAAATGAATAATAATGAAGGCATGAGAGTATTTGGTGTGGTTGTCTGAAAGAATGAATTTAGGCTTGGTTTGCAGGAGTAGTGGCGGTTGATAACTTGCTGAAATTAACCTACTGAAATGATAAGTACTTATGTGTTTGGTATTGTTGTTTTGGTAACTGCTGAAATGTGAAAATAGGTATTTTGCAAGTGCAGTTGCTGTTGCTGAAAAGAGATAAAATGACTAAAAAGCCCATTGATTTAATAAACTATTAATTGTAGTATAAATAATTAAAAAGATATTATTAGTCATATAAATTTAAAATATTAAATTAAAAATAAGAAAATATAAATAAAATAAATTTAGTAAATAAAATATTTCAGAAAAAAATTAGTCATATAAATTCAAATTATAACGAAGACAACGATACGTTGGACTTGTTTTCTATTAGTTGAGGGTATGATGAAAAATAATAATTATCAGAAGGTCATTAATGGAAAGTAGAATTTCTACCTAGAAGCACTTTCCTACCGCAACCCTCTTTCTACTTGTCAATTTCTGCGGTAGCACCGCACTTTCCTCTAACCTTCGGTTGTGTACGTGCAGATCCAAACATATGATTACGTTTGGAAACTACGATAAATAAGTACTTATTCCCATCGCACCGCAGATCCAAACGCAGCCTTATATTCAAGTTGAAACTAATGAGAGTCAGAGATTGACAAAAAGTGTTGGTTAAGTAGGGAAGTTTGGAGTTCTCTACATACGTAATCTTCTTTTGTTAAACAAATTAATTGGCTTTTCCGTATCTAATTTTTATCTTCATTTTCTTAAACAATATAGTTACATTTGTTCTTCCTAAGTTCACTATCCATAACACTTGCATTAAACGTGTGAACTATTTCCATAATTTTAATTAATTAATCAATTAATTATATTATTAATTAATTATATTTTATATATGTGTTAACTATATTTTTACCGATCAATCAATTTATTATATTTTAGTTAGTCAATCAATAAATAATATTTGAATTAATTAAATATATTTTATTATATTTAAAAGCTATAAGAACTTTAAAAAGTTTACTATATAAAACAATTATAAAGTAAAACATATTAAGGAATGCACAAAATTTTAAAGGTATTTGATATTTTTATTTTACTAAAGAATAAATTTTATAAGTAGTAAAAATACAATATATTACATATTGTGGTAGTTAACGACAACAACAATAACACTCAGTATGAGTCCTACTAAGGTGCGAGATTTTGATAGGTCCAGTAGTATACAACTTTATTCTACCTGATAAGGACGGTGCTTCCGATGATTATAGTAGCCATTTAACAAAAATACTAATATGACGTCACTCATTATATTATTTATATTAACAAAAAATTTAATATTGGACAATTTTCCCAAAATTAAAAGTTAGGGTACTTTAGCATCACTTTATAAAATTTAAGTTAATATCACAAAATTAAGTAAATTTTATTTTGTTATAACCCTTTCATGTAAGTAAACCTTTTTTTAACAAAATTAACAACATTTTATGTAAAAAGGGAATCAGATATTCTTTCTACAAAAAAAATCATTATTGTGATGTTGCTAAAATTCTCCCTTATTAAATTATGATCATGTTCAGCACATTTAATTCACATAAGAATGTAAAATAAGGTCGAAGATCCTCCTGCACAGAATATTTAAAGAAAAGGACGGCTCATCTTTATAGAGAAGCTATTTTTCTTTTGGTCCAAACAAGCACGTCTCTAGCTTTTTAAGCTATTAGATAGCATATATATATTCCAACAAGATTCACTTATGTCTACATAATTAATAAATATTATGTACGTAAACTCAAATTTAACAGATTAATTTTGAATTAAATAAAATTTTAAACGAATTCCAATTTAAAAAACTAACTGAAATGATTCGGAATTTTATTACAAAATGAGGGCATTCTATCATTTCCTTTTAATCCTTTCTCAATGGTTATTTCTTTGGCATATAAATGACTGTGCAGGCAAATCATCTTCTGCTAATTCATACTTAGCATTGTAGGCCTTAATATCGAGTAAAGAGTATCTAATTACCTTAATTTTTATATGTAATCATAATTTTAATTTTTAACTTAATTTTAAATCACTTTTTTGCGAGTTATCAAATGCATGAGTATTATTTTTTTGTCCTCCTAACAAACTTAATCAAAAGACCTGTAAGTCACTAAATCAGCAGAAAACATATAAGAAGCTTTTCTTCTTTGTTGAATCTCAAATCATAATGAAGGTTTTGGTTGCTAATGGTTTACACTCTTAAAATCTTAGGAAAGATAAGAAAGATTGACGAGCCTTGTAAGTCTTCCAGTTCTTTTTGAAAAACATGGCTAGTGATTGGAGGAACGAAGGCCATAGAGTATGCAGATGGCTAATTTTAACTAGCTCACTTGTGGTCACATGGTGCAGCATCAGAGTCGAAGGGAACAAACTTTTGTTGATAGGTCTTGTGTAACTGTTGATGCTTCGACATGATGTTGCAGCAATGGATGATGCGAAAGACATAGACCCTGCATTGAGTGGGGAGATTTATGTCTAGCCCAAAGGAGATTTACTAGTGGCCTGCATTTTTATAGTAGTCAGGTCGGTCAAGGTAAGGTACCATGGTTTGAGTGAGTTAAAACTGACTCAACAAATGAAAACCTTGAAGATGAGCATGAGCCATCCTTGGTTGTTGGTTTAATCGACGAAGGCTCAAATTAGAGGGAAGAGACTCGTGAGTTACTACAAAAATCACAGAATTTTAATGATTCTTCAAAGTTTAGTGAAGATACCACTATTGTGACTACCGATAGCTCAACAAATGGTCGGATACCCTGCAATAATTCATATTCCATAATTATTAAGCAAGTAACATTTGAATTATGAGTTAGCAAAAGACCTCATTATAGAAAATTAACAAAAAAAGGTAAGGAAAGGAAGGAGAGTAAGTCAACAGTAATAGCCTCTTGTAGGTCCTACAAGTGAAAGAGTTTGAGTTATTTTTGGTAGAGAACAAGACATGACATTAAAAGATCAAAGAATTAGTGCGATAAATTTGACTTTTACCTTCCATAGATAGGAAAATAGAGATGGTGGGTTGATTGCAAAAGCCTTGTAAAGCCTACATAGGTAGTACTCTCCCACAATTCTCGGAGTTAGCAGGAGAAGATTCGTAAAAGCCGAAGCAGTCCTAAAGAAGCCTGAGAAGGTAAGATGAACAAACTATCAGAAAATAAATGCTAGTGCTAAGCCCACACCTAATTATTAATTTAAATCCAATTAAAAGGTTTTCAAGAAATCAAGAAATTAAGCAATAATATTAATTGTATTATGGTCATAAAATATTTCATGAATGTAGAGATTTGAAAAGGTCAAGATGGAGGTCAATAATGGAATATATATGAGTACAATATGCTACTGAGGTTAATACAACTTTAGAATAAACAAAAAGATGATTTTATGTCACTATGATCCAATTGAGCATATTAAAAACGTGAAATTTTCTATGTAAACTATTGTTCTAATAGTTCATCGAGTAGAACATTTATTTGTAAATCAAGCAAGAAGGTCACTTTTATAACATCCAAAGGTTAAAATTGGTACAGTATGAAATTTGTGAGAGAAACATTTAAAAAACACAAAAATCAGCAACAAATAAGTCCATTAACTCTTTCACGCATAATAATGGAACAATGAAGATAGAGACAATAGAAACATGATAGGTTTTAATCTGAAATTGAACATTTGGATTGTAAATAAAAAACTTGATATCAAGTATTCAAATTAAAAAGGAAGTATTCATAATTATAATGGAGAAATGAGGCAGAAATATATAAAACTTTAAACTTGACCCATGAAAGAAAATTAACAGTGAAAATACACAAAACTCTATTTCTTGCCCATTCCAAAAAAAATGATGTAATATTAAGGGAAAGAAAGAAGGGAAGATAAGTTAGAAATCTTCTGCTTTATGCAACAATTGAAAACACGAGGAAATAATATGTTTTAGTAGGTGGAATATAGTATTAACTTTTGTCAATGTGGTTTTTTTCATTTGTTGTCTTGACAATAAGATTTAATTGCTTGGAACCAGAAAAAGGGACTTGATATGACATGCATACTCCTGTTTGTTTGTTCATGTTCTTAAATTATCTTTATAGAAGCATAAATTGTGGATTAATAGGAAAATCAAAATTTAAGATTTAGTCAGTTGTGTCAGTAAATTTAATGTTAATAGTGAATGTGCTATTTTCTCGAGCTCCTCAAGTTTTAAGGATGTGAAGTTATAAATGAACCACCAGCTTGATATGAGCAAATTTATGTCATCTTGTGATCAAATCTTTTATACTGGATTCTCCCACTCACTTACTCCACTCAATAATTCTCAATTACTAGATATTTCCACTTAATTATTGCAAAGTTTTATATCAGATAATCTAATGTTATCACCTATTAAGCCATGTCGCATCTCAAAATCGACGACGTAAGTATTTATTACATACCTCTGTGTTTTTATGCAAGTGCAAATTTTGGGTTGAATTTGGTTGGTAAGCTAAACTGTTTAGTTAAGTAAAGACAACCAAAATTTATTAACATAAGGGCTTCCCAACTCAATAACTATTAACATTTATGCCATGATGTCAAATTTTGTCATTTTGGATTATTTTAAAGAGTTATAGAGATGATGAATCAATACATATTTCTCCATTTTTATATAAGAAATAAACAGGGAAAAAGAATAGAAAATAAACACACCCATCGATGGCCGATGTAGAACAAATATTCCTCTTAAAATATCAAGAAAACTAACAATATTATTTTTCTATACTTTAAGAACCAAAATGAAAATGGTATTGCTAAAACAATAATATTAGCAAAAAGTAGCTAGAGTGTAGGGTAACAAAAATATTAGCAAAAAGTAGCTAAAGTGTAGGCATGGTCCAACTGTGTAAGTCGTTAATGATTTTAGATGGGGCAGGCGACGAAGACGACGAAGGAGGTGTTAGGGCAAATGCTGGGACATTAACAGGTTTTGACCAATAGTGCATTACAGAGGAAATAATATCCTTGTCTTGAATTTAGAGTGATTGGTATAGGGTTTGTGGAACCAACAAAATCGGAACCTTGCTAACTTGAACTACAGTATGAAACCCATCTGTGAAATTGAACGGTGGACATTGATCAATCAATAAAAAAAATTTCACTAACTGGAATTTTATGCATTCATAAGACCTATACGCAATAGATACACATTGCAAACTTACAAAAGCCATATCTTCTATAGATTTCTTGAAAAAAGACAACTGCAACTAAAGGCCAGTTTCAATAGAAGGAAACATCTGATAGTTCCCATCACAAAATGTAAACATTCTCACTAACTTTTTCTTCATCTATAAGTTCTATGTTATCATTTGCATCAATGTATTTTTCACGCAAGGCTAGTACAATTTCAGCAGCCCCTTTCCAATGTAACTGCACTTGAGAGTCAGGCTGTAAGATAAATCTTTGAGTGAAGTAAACATTGTGATTTGAAATATGAAAAAGTAATGCTTTATATACCGGTCATAACTATATCAATTGCAGATGATTACTTAGGCAAATCCCAAATATAATAAACTTATATGCCAGATTCTGGATGTATTAATTGCAAGAATGATTGTGCCCAATCAGAATATGATATTGTTTACTATTAGATCAGCATTGCATTTTGTGAGTATAACCACATTACCCATTTTATTACAACACTGCCTCTCTTTTTTTTATAAGTTGAAAAGGAATACAAGGATAATGGTAGACTGAGAGAGGATATTGTCAAAATTCATTCCCAGTTGCAAACAATGAAAAGTGTACCTCCTAAAGAAGTAAGCAACTTAAAACAGCATGGAAAAAACTTTGAATGCCCATACTAGAATAGCTTTTTCTAATGGTGATCCAAAGACCTCATGTTCTCTCCCACCCTGCCAGAGAGTATTACCAGTCTATGATGATCTAATGCTCTTAATTGCTTCAAACTCTTCACAAACTGATGAAGGGAAAAAATTAGCAAAAAGAAATAGAATTAATTATATGAACTTGCCTCCGGAATAAAAACAGTGCCATTTGTGTTATGTGCAATGCCTTCAATGAGTAAAGAGGATAACAAAGGAGACAGTTATGACTTGTTTTTTAGGTGGATTAATCCTTCTTACGCCAACATAAGCATCAACAACAGTCATCTGTAAAAGAAATCTACTGCTACTAGTGTGCGTAGCAAGCCAAAAGTGGAGGTTCATATCACTAGAAAAATGTTTTCCAACAAGAATTAATTAGCAGTAGGACTAAGTTTTTTTCCATGCAAATGACACTAAAGTTTACATTCATTTGACAACATTCGTGGAAGTAATTGATATTGTACATGGAATACAATCCAAGTATTTACATATGCTAAGACCTTCAATGAATTACCATAGTCATCACCATCTGATGATGAACTAAAAAAAGAAATAACAAAAGAGTTAAAAATCTTTACAAAGAACAAGTCGCAGCAATGAAACAAACAAAACTACTGGAACACAAACACCATACCACCACCATCCTCTGTCATATCTCCAACCACAATCTCACCCAAAAGCCCCAGATTCTCCAATATGTTGTCATCCAAAATTCTGATGTTGTTACCCAGCACCAACCTGCATCAATTTTTAAAATTTAAATTTTTTATCTTATAAATTTTATTTAAAAAATAAAATTTAAATAATAAAAAGGAAAATGTGTCACAAGTGTAACTTAAATGTCAGTCCCGTGACATAAACCAATTATTTTATTTTTTATTTTTTATCATTTATATAAAATTAATGATAGCATAATTAAAATTAAAATTAATTTTTTATTAAAATAATATTATTACAATTAAAATTAAAATGATAAAAAATAAAAAAGACTCACGAAATGTCACACCTATGATTTGGGTCACGTCCATGACACTTATATTATAGGCGTGACAATTAGATTTAAGTAACTGAATCGCTTAAAATTTAAGCAAAAACTACGACGTTTTAATAACTGGAGAGAGTTAATATAGAATAAGTTTAGACCGAGTATCCGTTTGTTCTCTGTGCTGATAAGGTATCCTCAAAAGCATCGATGTGTATGAGGTGACAATTGGGAGACGAGCCCCATTGAGCCTAGTAGCTCATATAGCACCTGAACCAGTCACAGTAGAGCAACTGAGGATGGTTATTTCCAATCTTCCTATGAACTACGATCTTTAGAGTGCTATGAGCAGTGGACTTGCGGAGAAGCAATGATGATGCTGTTCTGTAGTGTTATTATGAACAGCGTTGCAAGCTAAGGAATATAAGAGATTACAAGAATGTTGCTGGAGTCATTAATCTTTAATCAACCCCATCCATTGGGGCCTTCTAATAACTTTTATTAAGCTTATTAAGGTGATTATCTTTCCAGATATGTCATGAATCTTCGCTTTCTTTCATGTGTTATCACATTATATTATCAATGTCGCTCTTTTTTCGGCATGATATTGTTTCTTTTTTATTTGACAGAATTCGAGCTATAACTTTTGGAACCGATAGTTCATAAGATGTGCACCTAAGCTTGAAAAACTATTTGAATTTGTTGCTAGTCATGTGTCGGCTTAAAATCTGTGGATGAGAGGATATTCTTAGGTTAGGTTTTCAAAGTAGAAGCAAATGGATTACAAAGAAGAAAGAAAATTAAGTTTAATATTTAAAATTTTAATAAAATAATTAATAGTTAATAATTATTAATAATTATTTAGATAAATAATAGACACATGATAGTTGTGTGATAAGTATAAAAATTTCACAAAACTTAATATAGGGTTATTTTCATAACAAATAAAAAATTAGATAATGTAATTTTTTAAAGTTTAAAATAATTTTAAAATTTTAAAATTTTTTTAATATACCCTCAAAATGAATGTTATATTTCTTGCAAAGATATGAAATCTCCAAGCACATGCTAATGTTGAATTCAAATTAGAAGGCTATTTCTTATAAGAAGATTAAGACTATGAGTTAATATTTCTTGTAAAGATACGAAATCTCCAAGCACATGCTAATATTGAATTCAAAATAGAAGGCTATTTCTTATAAGAAGACGTAAGACTATGAGCTTGTTTGGTAAAGAGCTGATGAACTTTGTTTTAGCTAATTGATCCATTTCAGCTTGTTGACTTTATGAAAAATCTATTTGGGTTGTTTGGTTATTAGTTGGTTGGGTTGGCTGATTCAACAAAACCAACTAATTTTAAAGAATGAGTTAATTAAGTTAGATATGTTCTTATCTCACGTTTCAGAGAGATTCATAATAGATGTTGTTGTTATTGTTATTTCGATACATATAAACTAATTTAACTTTGTCTAAGAAAATTTTTAAGGACCAATTTTTAAAATAACTATATTTTGATTTTATGAAAATATGGTATTAACTAAAATATTATTTTCAATGTCAAATAAGTTATAAGGAACATAATCTTATTAAGAAATTAAATAAAAAACCTTCATTTCTCTGTTAACATAAGTATTGGACAAGAAAATTAACTATAACATATTTTTACTATAATAAAAAATTATTTTAAAATTTGTTGCTATTGAAAATCTTTCTTTAATAGTCAAATAGTTTTTAGCATTATTTTATATTAAATAACTAAATTTTATATTTATAATTATTTATAAAATTA
>JAOTJB010021131.1:0-10851 GCA_027123815.1 Erythroxylum minutifolium
AATAATGGTTAAGGCTCGCCAATACCTCCAAAATCCCAATATCACGAACCTAGGGGCCTAACACTAATCATGTTGCGATCAAGTAATTAATAATGGTCAATGAACTGTTGGAAAATTATCGCAAGATCGAATCTAAGCGCAGTGGAATACATTTAAAATTTTCCACATAATCAACTTTAACAAACTTTAATCGGAAACATAAAATAAGAAATTAACATAGTCATACTAACCTGTTTCGATTTCCTGTTGTAATTTTTCCTTTCACCTTGAATTTGTCAATCCACAAGCCGTTCAATCATCTGGCCTCTAATGATATCCATAGATCTTTTTGGAGAAAACTCAAATCCAATTTGAGAGGAAAAATTGTAAGAAGTGCTAGCTCTAAAAGTTTTAAATTTTTCCTTTCACCTTTATAAACCTTTTATGTGTGACCCATTAGGTTCCTAATATGTTGGTTATTATTATAAATTATAACTCTAATTCATAATTAGAATTAGATAAATTAAAATCCTTTTAATTTATATTTAATTCCCTAATTAAACAATTTATAATCACAAATCATGATTGACGTCTAGCAACATGTCATGACCTCCCAAATATTAAGAATGTCAAAGTGGTTTGACTTAACCTGTCTATGCATGGCTATGATGTATAAATTAATTCTTTCGTCATTTAATGTTCCAACTGGACTTAGAGTATGGAATTCGTGTCTACTCTAAATAATCCAATCATATTTGTTCTTGCTAATTAGTACATGATTTATAATTGACATTTGGAAGCAACCTTTTCAAATTTCAATTTACTCTGGCCAGAAATTTCCAAAATCATTACTAATCAAGAACAACATAACATTCTTCCTAATTATTTTAGGACAATGAATTCTTTATTGATTTACTGAACTATCTTCATATAGTTCATACTATATCCAATAACTACTGAATTGAACTACTCCAAGAGTAGAACATAAGTAGCATCAAAACATAGTAATTCCTACATGAAATAACTTTGGTAATCTCAAGTCTAAGGATCAATTATACAACCATCATAATGAGATAATCCAAAGACACACAAGTAATGTTCCATTCGTGATTCTTATAATCATAACTTTGGTAATCTCAAGTCTAAGGATCAATTATACAACCATCATAATGAGATAATCCAGAGACACACAAGTAATGTTCCATTCGTGATTCTTATAATCGAGTCAGTTCAGTGAACTTATTCTCTAATAAGCACCCACATGTTTGCTTAAGTGTCTCTCCATATTTTAATATATGAGATCAATTACTTTCTTCATAAGAAAAAAACAAACATGTGCTAGTTTAACCATTTCTTCAATACTCCGTCTTGATGAAACTATGACTAGGAACATTTTAGGAATAATAAAAAAATGCAATTCAAATCTCATAATTATAATCGCATTATAATTTATAATTGCATAACAATTATTCCATGTATTTTATCTTAATGATTAATAATTAAATAATTAACAACAACACAAAGACAAATAATCCCTTTTATTGAATAAAAAATTGTCATACAAATAAATTTACAACCAACATAAATTGGCTACAAGGGCATAAACCAACACTCTACAGAATGGTCGAAGAATCTCATATTAAAAGAAAACATAAATATTACAAACAGATTCCATGTTCTTGTGATAAGGGTTTTTCACTTTATGCATTTTGAATATGCCTACCATCTAGAAACAACTAGTAATATGGGACCTGACCAAAGCCTTCAAAAAGTTAGGGAATCCAGGTTCTTAATTTGATTGAATCTCCTCTGCTCTAATCAAACTGGATGACTTAATTTCCACGGGAGTGTTGTTTACCTCGTTTAGAGGTTTATTTTCCCTACAATTATAAAATGATTAGAGTCATAGTTATCAAGCTAAGAATTTCGAGAGATAAAAAAAACTTGGATTGAAATATTTAAAGCAATATCACCAACCACGTACACTTCCCTTCATGACTTGATAATTCTTATTAAAAAATGAAAGGAACTACCAGTTAGTAAATAACATATCTTCATAAGGCATAGTTTAAGTTGTAGTAACAGGTTTATTGATTAGAATATCTAATATGAGAATATGAGATCATAAAATAAAGAAACAAAGAGGAGAGATAAGAACCAACGAGTCTGGAAGAGTTTACAAAACCTAGACATTCAATAGAAATGAGCCTCACAATCATGCCAAGATCACTAACCACAGCTTCATTTTTGTTCAAAAGTAACCAAACAAAGGTCAGCTTGATAACATCAAAAGCAAAAAACTACTAAACAAGATCTTATAATTGATATCATATATTAGATCGAATCTATTCCAAAGAAACAACAAGTGTGAGTAGGAAAGTGGAATAGTGAAACATTTCATAGAGCATTACAATGATCACATTTCCACCATCAATCGCCTACAATCCATCGGTAGCTAAAACAGAAACAAAAATAAAAAAGAGGGAGAGGGAGAAGACATTCTCTTAATCTTAAGATGCTTCACTTCAGTTTTCTCCACCATTGTAGTCTTCTGCTTAGCCTGTGAGCAACCAAACCAACTCAGCCTGTAAAACTGAAAGTTGATTCCAGAAGCAGAAAAAAAGAAAATAGGTACGTGCTACTTAGGTAGTGTTAATCGACAATATTAAACACAGTAAACGTAGATATTGCCCAAAAATAGAGGTAAGGTTCACTAAGCATATCCATATCAGCTTTTGATAAATCCCACGTTCAAAAGTTAAAAAAATTCACGACAGTTAAATTTTTTGTCATAGTAACAGGTAATTGAAGGTATCCTAACATTGTTAATAATTAGGATTTAATTTGAACGTTTTACAAAAGTTAGGGTTCATTTTAAACACCTTATAAATATTATGGTTTATTTTAAATACTGTAAAATATTAAGATCCATTTTACACACTAGTGTGAATTTTACAGTTTATTTAGCCCTTTTGTCCATTTAAATAAAATATAAAAGATAGTAAAGCTATGAAAAAAGATCTAAATTAAGTGACATAAAAAGAACATTAAGGGACTTATCTTTTCCTTCTCAATTATTATTATTATAATGCATATATTTCTATGGAATTGTAGAGGAGTAAGTGACGTGAAATTTTAGCGTGACTTAAGGAATTTCTTTCGAGAGTACTGGCCAGCAATGTTTATTGTGCTGGAACTATGTATCAGTGGACATGTAGCGGATGAGGTATTGCAGGGTTTCCTGAGCTATTCTCACGAGAAGGTAGAGGCTCAGGGATTCTTAGGTGGGATTTGGGTGTGTTGGAAAAACAATGAGGCCTCGATTGGCAGTTTCCGAATCATCGCCAAGCATTACACTTCAAATTGGAGTGGGATGGCAGGCTGTGCTATTGGATCACCGCAGTCTATGCGAGTCCTCATGAAGCAAACCGTATGGACTCTGGAGGGAGCTCAAGCTTTTGGCTTCGAACATAAATTGAGAGTGGGTTGTTTGTGCAGCTTTTAATGAAATAGTCCATGTAAGTGAGAAAGTAGGTGGTGCACCATTAAACCCAGTAGCTTGCTCTCAGTTCCGAGATGTTCTTGAGACTTGTGAGTTAATTGACATAGGCAATGTTGGGCCTAATTTTACGTGGAGAGGACCTAAGGTAGGAGGGTACGACAGGGTTTTCAAGAGACTTGACCAAGCAGTTGACAACCAAGGATTCTTAATTCGGTTTCCTGAAGCAATTATGCAAGTCCTCCCATAAATCAAACCAACACCCAAGTTTGATTGATTTTCGGGAGGAGGGGGTACTTAGGAGTACCCACAGACCCTTTCAGTTCTTAGCACCGTGGTTACTTCACCCTTTGTTTAAGGATTTCCCATGATCCAACACCCATTTCTGGATCATCTGATGCATAGATTAAAGGAATATAACTGAGAGGTCTTCAGGAATGTCATGTGCCAGAAACGGAAGATACCTGCTCATATGGAAGGGATCTAAAGAGCTCTACATCGGGGCATCATTCTTCCTTTCGAAACCTTGAAATACAACTAGAAAAGGAGTTGGATGAAATTTTGGCAAGGGAGGAACTATTATGGTACCAAAAGGCGCCTAGTGAGTGGGTGCGTATAGGTGATCATAATACCAAATATTGCCATGTTAAAGCAGTGATCAAGCGCAAAGCCATTAGAATTAAGGGGTTAAAGCTGCTAGATGGTAAGTGGTGTTATAAAGAGGAGGGGTTAAAGAATTATATGCTATCACACTTCAGTGATTTCTATAAGGAGCTAGTTTTAACAACTAGGGAGAGGATTCTAGGCATGTTTCCTAAGATGAACCAGAGGTTGTTTAGTGGGCTGATTGGGCATATCATGGAGGAGGAGGTGACGACCGCTCTCAAGGAAATAGGGCCACTTAAGGCTCCGGTTCCGAATAGGCATCATGCATGTTTTTACAGGCCAATTGGCAAATTGTCAGAAGTAAGGTTATGGAGATGATATGGGGTGTGCACAATGGAAGTATTCTAGTAAGCAAGATCAATAAGAATTTTATTGTGATTATTCTAAAAATACCCTAGCCTGAGGTAATTCACAATTTCAGGCCTATCAGTTTATGCAATGTTTCATACAAATTGCTTATGAAGTCTATTGCTAATCGTTTGAAACAAATAATGTCTCATTTGGTGGCTCCGAGCCAAGCGAGCTTCGTACTCGAGTGACATATTCAAGATAATATCATCACCACCCAAGAAGTCATACATATCATGCATACTTTACGTAGAAGGAGGGGTTTTGTTGTGGTGAAAGTGGATCTTGAGAAGGCATATAACAGTTTAGCCTATGATTTTATTAACGATACCCTACAGGCTGTACATATACTAGGGAACTCAGACGTACGATAATGACTTATATCAAATCGACTTCTCTGCAAGTCATGTAGAATGGTGAACAGACAAATGCATTTTCCATGGGTAGGGGTATACGGCAACACTGACCCTTTTCACTGTATCTATTTGTGCTTTGTATCGAGAGGTTGGGGCATCTCATTTAGGAGGAAGTTGGGCTAGATAATTGGAAACTGATTAGGATCGGGAGAGCTGGTCCCTCGGTCCCCTATTTGATGTTTGTGGATGACTTGTTATTGTTCAATAAAGCTTTAGTGGGCTGTGTTTCTTCTATTATGGCTACTCTAGACATATTCTATAAAAGCTCAGGCTTACATGTTAGTGAAGCAAAGATGATGATTTATTTCTTGTGCAACGTCCCATTGTCCGAGAGGGAGTCAACTACCGCAATTTGTAATTACACGGTGACTGTTGACCTTAGTCATTACTTGGGGGTCCTGATCTTAATGGGAGGGTCACAAAAAATACATATTATGCAGTAGCGGACATGGTTAAGCATAGGCTGGCCAGATGGTCGACATGATGTTTATCGATGGCGGGAAGAGTTACTCTAGTGAATTCAATGGCATAGGCAGTACCCCCTTTTCTCATGCAATCAACGAAGATCCCACAGGGTATTCTCTCGGAGATTGAATGAATTTATAGTAACTTTGTTTAGGGTAGCTCAGTGTAGCATAGGAAGGTCCACTTGATTAATTGGCTGACTATCACTACACATCGGGATGTTGAGGGTTTCAGTGTTCGGTGACTATCTGAGATGAATGAGGCTTTCCTAGAAAAAATATTTTGGGGGATGATTCATGATAGAGGGGCACTTTGGGCTTAAGTATTGGCACATAAGTATAACACGGGTGATAGTATCATACCGAGTTTTACCCCAAGGCACAATTCCTAGTGGCTATGGCGGGCTTTATGTTCAGTTTAGTTGAAAATCTCAGGGGCAGTAGGATGGAACATAGGAGATGGAATCAAGATCAGTTTCTGGCATGACAACTGGATTCCCGATCATGGAGTTTTATCCTATCTTACTGTTGGGGCCAACTTGGGCCCCCCTGATGAAAGATGTGTGAACAACTACAACACCACAAATGGAGGCTGGGATTGGCCGAAGTTTTTTGATCATATACTTGCTTCTGCTATGATCTGTGTTTTTGCTATTCCGACCCCATGTCTGAATTGAGGTTGTGACTACCCAAGGTGACTCATTGATTCCCATGGACGATTATCAGTAAGGTCTGCATACTCTTTCCTTACCTCTCATGTTGCTGTCCAAATGATTTAAAATAGAGGCTAGTTTGGAGATGGAGAGGGCCACAGAGGATTAGAATGTTCTTGTTGCTTACGTTGCATGGGAGACTTCTCATAAATGAAGAGAGATTTAGGCAGGGGCTTAGCTCAGATGGGCTGTGTCAGCGATGCAATATTCATAATGAGTCAATTCTTCATACATTACGAGATTGCTCGACTTATCGTGCAATATAGATGCAGTTCGTTCCGACCCTACAAAGGGGAGGCTTCTTTAATGCAAGTCTAGACCAGTGGCTTACTCGGAACCTATCAAACGATCATGCTCAGAGAGACTAGGTCTCATAGGTGCTGCTTTTTGGTACCACTTGCTGGATTTTTTGGAAGGGACGAAATTGGGAGCTATTTGGGGATGGAGGTGAAGTTGATAATACTACAGTGGTGAGCATATTCTAATTGGCTTCTTCTTATGCTCGAGCTTTATCTAGTTCTAGGCAGGATCATCTACGGGTCTGGAGGGGGTGGAGGGAGAATGGTTGGTCCTATCCGAACACGGGCTGGAGCAAATTGAATACTAATGGTGCTGCTAAAAGCAATCCTGGCCTAGTTGGTGTGGGAGGTTTGATACGCAATGAGAGGGGGCTATGGGTTTGTGGCTTTATTCATAATGTCAGTTATGCTACGTCATTAGCAGCTGAGTTGTGGGCGGTTAAGTCAGGCCTAGAGTTAGCATGGCGAGAAGTGATCAAAAGGATGGTACTCGAATTAGACTCGGAGGTGGCTGTGAAGCTTTTATAGTCGGCTTCTCCACTTGGATGTAACAATAAAGCTCTTGTGAGGGATATCCAAAGCCTCCTAAGCAAGGATTAGATGGTGGTGCTTCGACATATATACCGGGAGGGGAACACATGTGCTAATTGGTTGGCAAATTTTGCACTTAATTTTGACCGGGTTATCACTAGCTTGATCATTACCTGACAGGGCTAACCTATTTCCTGTATGGGGATGCAAAAGGGGTCAACATTCCCCGATTATGCTCTGTGTAATTTTAATTTTTTAATGCTTTGGGCTGTCGTCCCTTTTTTCGCCCAAAAAAAAGAACATTAATAAAGATTGGGAAGATGGAAAAAGAGAGAAGATGGTTCAATTATTATAATTTCTTAGCAACATTAGATGTTGTCAGAGATAGTGACAGTAACTACTTCTCCTTATTTATGGTGGTTGTTGAAAGTTGAATCATTGGCCAACAATATAGAGATGGTAATAGTAGCAATTTGTTGGAAAACGAAATTACCTGTTCTACTTTTACTGTTCCAATCATCTTCTAATTCATCTCATCCATATATTTATGTGGGTCTTATAAAAATATATGGATGAGATGGATTAGAACAGGGTTGGAACAACAAAAGTGGAACAGGTGATCTGTTCTCATTTATTGGACATTGTTGACTAAGATCTTTAATTAAGTTAATTAAGATTAATTACTATTAATATGAAATTAAGGATAATTAGGTTAATTATAATTTAAGTTTAACTTAAGTGAATGCAATGAGTTTCGTATGGATTTCATATGGAAGTGTGGATTCGAGATAAATAATAAAGAATAAAAAATGTCATATCAATGTTGACATGGTGCTTAATTGACATCATAAGCCTATTAAAGACTTCACAATTTAAGGTTAAATTAAAATAATTTTCAGATGTTATGATTCCTTTTTAGCACTCTAAAATGTAAAAGTTAAACTTGAATTTTAGTGCAAACACTATGGTTAAAAATACAACCTTTTCTTCTTGTATACTTTCAAATGTTTGGGTCAAACCTATAATTTATTGTAAATATTAAGGTTCAAAAGATATTTATTTCCATATATAGTTTGATAAATTGTATGGATTTCTTATTTCTTTCATTTCTAAGAAGCAGGTAAATTAATGGTGAGTTTAAATACAGAAAAATGCCTAATTTGGTCCTTCAACCTTTTATTATAGGTGCACTTAAGTCCCTAAACTTTCATATTTTCCAAATTGACCTTAAACTTTAAAAAATAAATTCTCTTTAGGCCTAATTTTTAGCAACCAATAGAGTTTAAGCTTTAAGTGTCATCCATGGTAAGTTCTTATGGTTATTATTTATTAAATAACTTGTTGCCCTTTTATGTTTTTATTAGTAAAAAAATGGTTTCTATAAGAAAAACAAAAATGAAATGAGATAAACTATATTATTATTATGACAGATTGAGCATTAGGCATGATAAGTAGAGTAATAACATCATTAGCATTATAATTAAGCAACATAAAATCATCCACTCAATCACATCTTATTCTTTTTTCCTTAATTTAAAATCTAAAGTTTTTGTTCCACTCGTCTATTAAAGCACTCTCCATGATTAATTTAATTTGACTCTTCCTATGTTTGGTTTTTTTTCATTGACATCTCTATTTCTTGCTTCTCATTTTCTCTAGTTAATTAGTCAATACAAGATTATCCCTTCAATTTCATCTTCTTTTTTTCCCTAATTTTAAATCAGGGGTTTTGGTTCCATTATGTTGATGCTTCCTCCATTAAAGCTCTCCCCAAGGTAAATCTAATTTGACTCTTTCCATTTGTACCTTTTCCATTTACTTTTTATTTCTCCTTCTTATTTTTTCTAGATAATTAATCATTACACCAACAAAGCATAACATGATCTATTTATCCAGATATTATTGATATCTTTTTACATTTTTAATCTAATTTACTAAAAAGATTGGAAATTTGGTATGTAACACCCTCTTTTTTTCCTTTCTTCTTGATATGTAGTTAGAATGTAAATTGGAATGATTTAATACATATGAAATTTATTGTAAAATTCCATTATCAGATGCGTTTTATTATGAAATTTGTTTAAAATGGGATTTAGTTGTACTAATTCCATCCTAAATTGTAACAATGAAATGGGTTTTTTTATGTTTACTAAAATAATCTTGAATTGAGTTGTGATAATCGAAATTAGTTTCATTATCGAACTATTTTCGTGAATTTTATTTATTTATGTGTTAGCTTTGAAAATAATCGAAGGGAGAATTGTAATTGTAAGAACTTGGAGGAATCACTTTGTGGAGCATGATGAAGGTAGGTTGTTCGGATACTCTAACATATAAAGATACACTACAATAAAATTACAAAATACTAACTGAAAACTATTAATGGACAAAATACTGTAGTAAATTACCGAAAGAAAATGTTGTAGTTCGGATACTCTATCATACAAAAGGTTTTTTGGGACGGAAAAAATATTTGTCAATAAAGGTGGAGGGAAATTATCCCTGAGATTTCGCTAACAGAATATAGCAATGAAATAGTAAAATTTGTCATAAAAATAAGTGACAATGGTTGGCGGGAAAAATAAGTGACGGTAAATTATCGACGAAAGTAATTTTTGTTATTTTTTCTTCCGTTGGTATTTTCTTTTTTATTCAAATGAAAACAACCTACCCAAAAGCCACCTCCCTCCCCTATGTCATTTTTTCTTCTTGTTTGTTCTTTATTGCCGTAGGTCTTTCTCTAGAAATCATCATCCATCGTCCATTGTCCTTTGCTCTTGTCCATTGTCCATCGTCTTTAATTAAATCGAGGTTAGTTGTCCATGGTGCTTTGCTTTGTTTTGTCTGAGAACAATTTCATTATTAAATGCTTATAAGTATGAACGTCAGTTTTGTTTTGATAGAATATGGGTCTTCTGCATTTTTTTGAACTGTGGTTGGTTCATTTGTTGTTTGAATGTGTTTATGTTGGTGAATAATGAAAAATGCAGTGTTTTGTTATTAGTTAGAGGTGAATTTGATTTGCCTATGAATTATTCGATGAAATGTGTCTTAGGAATATTGGTGAGACTTGGTTAATGCCTAGAATGAATATTAGTTGTTGGAATCTAAAGAAAATGCCTAGAGTAGTTCCATAAGATTTTAAATGGAAAATGAAATGCCTATAGGTAGTTGTTAGGGCTTAAAACTAAACTAAAATGAAATGGAATCCCTAGAATGAATATTAGGGCTTTAAAATGGGATCATAATTTCTCTTAATTTTTTGGGTCATGAAATTAGATCATAATCACTATTTAAGTTCTATATAAAATTGAAGAAGTTCTTATATTATTTTAAGACTACATCTTTTCCTATTTTATCCTTATAAATCTTCTTCCATTGTTGCTCATCATCATATTAATTCAACAATACCCTCTTATACCATCCCTTCAAGTAGCATTCTAGAAGTTAAGTGTTCCTAAAATCCTTGGCTAAATGTATCAAGTTTAATCCCAATAATAATGTATGACATGTTCTTTTGTCAAAGATCTATAATGTACTCTCCTTCAAAGTCCTTTAAGGTTGAAATTTCTAAAAGTGAGACTAGTCTAATCTAAAGTCCTTTTAATATTTTGAACAAGATATGAACTCCCATTTATCTCTCCCTCAAAAGTTTATGATACTAAATAAGTGTTGGACCCCGAACTTGTTAGACCCCACACCCAAGTTAGCTCAATGGTAAGACGTGTCCGCGAAAGCAGAACAAAACCGTGAGGTTGCGAGGTCGAGTCGCAGCCAAAGCAGACAATTCTAATTAAGGTTGGATGCCGCGGTATCACCTGCAAACACACGCCGCAGTATCACTTGCAAACACCTATGGGTGGGGTGTGGGGTCCAACATTAAAAGGGTTTTGTTCCGCTTTCGCGGACGCCTCTTACCATTGAGCCAAGTTGGAC
>JAOTJB010021153.1:0-10850 GCA_027123815.1 Erythroxylum minutifolium
AATTCTTTCTTTTAATTCCTACCACCATATAAAATTCAAAAGATACCTTATTAGACTCCAAAAATTTCTAATTCATATATTCTAATCTATTTTCATGCTTGATAATTTATTAAAGTAATTAAAATAAAATAAAAAGATAAAAATCCTAAAAGCAGGATCTAACATAATGTATGAAGTGGAGATTTTTTCTGCATTATTTATTTTTTCAGTAGGGACAATTTTGCCACATTTCTCCCAACGGAATGAATTAGAGCCATCCAGAACTAGTCACCATATTGACATTCCTTGATTAATAATGTTAAGAGGTATATTATGCAAATGTCGATTTAGAATAAAATGATGATATTTTCAACTCCAATTTCAATGATAAGTGAAAGTAGTCCAATTTAACACTTCTTCATATTCAATGTGCTTAATGATATGAAAGTTACCCTTATTAAAATTTCAGAAATCTATTGTGTAGTTTGTATCACATGTAAAATTTAGAATTTCAAGTAGAATAGACATGACTATGTTCTTATTGTACAGAAATATAATATTATCTATATTAGGCTATATTATTATTAATGGAAATGAATTAAAGTAAAATACTCTTGAAGATGAATTAAAGTAAAATACTCTTAAAGACATGATGTGGGTAAATATGTGGAGTTAACTAAAGACGAATTCGAAATCGCCCATTGGTATATTTTGAACAATTGCGAGAAAGTCGATACATACATGGAGTATGTATATTCCTTTTCATTCAAACAATCATATTAGAATTTCCTTCATTCACTCTGAGATCTTACTGTTGTTGTGTTTTTTAAATAGAGAGCACAAAGACACAATTTGCAGCAAAGGGATTATTAATGTTAAAGAAAGACATAGGCAGAAATTTGAATCATGGTTTAGAAATCGAGTAAGTTTCATATTGATTACATATTATGAAAATACGAGAATATGTCTCATCCTCATATTTATTTTCAATTTATCATATAGATGATAAGGTTACATAATCGTAACGTGCAAGAAGGGACAACAACATTATATAGTTTGGCATATGGGCCTCATATTTGTGGAAAGAAATACACATGTTACATTGTTAATGGGGTGAGATTTTACATACAAGATCGAGATAGTCAAGTTAGAAGTCAAAATAGTGGGGTTGTCATTGAAGGATGTCATGATGACAAAATCATTGACTTCTACGGTGTCATCTCTAAAATAATAGAGTTGCACTATATCAAGGATAAGGAGATTGTTTTACTTAAATGCAAATGGTTTGATCTAACTAACATGAAAGTGAACGGGCATATTACTATTATAAATGTTAGTAAAACATGGTATGATAATGATCCTTTTGTCCTTGCAAGTCAAGTCAAATAGGTTTTCTACGTCAACGATATTGTATTGGGTAGCAATTAGAAGGTTGTTCAAAAGTTTCAACAAAGGAATGTCATTGATTTCTGTGAAAGGGATATTGGTCAATTGTATGAGGATGTAGATGAAGTCTATCAAGATATTGGATTAGAGTTCAATAACGAAGGCATTCCAATAAAAGATGCAGATATATCATCATTCCATAAGAGAGATGTCAAGCCTAACATAGTTCAACTAGATGAAGTCCAAGCCCATCTTATCTTACAAACAGATGAAGATTATACCCAGGATGACTTAAATGACAATAACGATACTTTGCTCGAATATATTAGTGATGAAGAATCAAACGATGATGTACTTGATGATGATGATTTTCTTCATCTTGATCATGCTGATTGAATGTAAATAAATTATTTGCATTATTTCAAATGTTAAGAAGATAATTGCCTTATGTTGTTGATGTTTTAGTTATGTTAGTTTACAATGATTACAAGCATATTTTTAATGTTTCACTTACGTTTTTGTGGATGTTGATGATTTTCAAAATCCTAATCATGATAATTGAATGTAAATAAATTGTTTATGTTGTTTGAAATGTTAAGAAAACAACTACCTTATGTTGTTGATGTTTTACTTATATTAATTTACCATGACTACAAGCATATTTTTCATGTGCCACTTAATGATGACATTTTTCAAAATCATGATCATGATAATTGCATGTAAATAAATTGTTTGTGTTGTTTGAAATGTCTCCAAGTTGTAATTGCCTTATGTTGTTGATGTTTTAGTTATGTTAATTTACCATGACTACAAGCATATTTTTAATGTTTTACAAAATGTTAATTTTATTTTCAATTACAATTATACGTTATGTTCATAATTCGTTTTACACAGGTTCATTATAATGGTCCCTGATAGAAACAAAAGAAAGAGGGTGGTAACGGCATATGAATTTTCTCCTACAGAACAACCAGAAGAAAGTCAGCAACAATATTTACTAACATCGTCTGGTAGTCAAAGGGATCTTCAGGTCTGTTATTGATAACCAAACATATTTATATTTATGCCGAAATTGCTTATTACATGTTTAGAGTGTTTTTTTGACTATGTTTTTTTTTCAGGTTCCAATACTAGCATTAGAAAGCAAGGTAGAGGTAAGACAAAAGGTGCTGAGTTACAACGAATGAATGTTGCAATAAATACCAAGTTGTCAGTAAAGATTGACCCCACGCAACAACGCCTAGTGGATAAGATCCAAGATGCAAAATTGGCCAGTGAGTTGGGTGTCATTGTGAGGAATGAGTTGCCTTGTCTTCAGCATGTCAGGCAGTTAAAGGAAAATAACTTACACCAAAATACATTGGACAAAGTTTCGGTAATATTTCAATTCATTTCATTATATGTATTGTGATTTTACAAAAATAATTACTTTATTTATACGTGTTTTTTACAGATGAAGCTCAATATCATTAATATTGACACACCTGAGATTTCAAGCAGTGTTAGTTCACTATTGAAACAAAGGGTAAAGGATTATCGATATCGACTTCATAAATATTACCAGTCTTTCTCTTTCAATAAAGAGGCAAGGAGACATGTTCCGAAACAGGTGACTAAAGAAAATTGGAATGAAATGTGTAATTATTGGGCTTCAACGAAAGTTTAGGTTTGTTTTTTTCTCTTCATATTTCCTTCCATTAATCACGTTTATACATCTCATGACTACTTCTCTTAATTTAGGAAAAGTGTGAGAAGGCCAAGGATAACAGAGCAAAAATGAAGACTCCTCATAATACCGGCTACAGATCATTTATCGTCGTCCTACAAGAATTTATAAGTGTAACGTTTTCAATTTATTATTCTATTTTTAATACAATAAATTCTAATTGGTTATAATTTTTTAAATTCATATTATAGAGTCAAACAAAACTCCAAGGGCAAGAGTGTGATAAGATCACACTATACAAGCACACGCACTACAAGGAAGGTAAAGACTATATATCTAAAGAGGCATAAAGTATTATGTAAGTACAAATAAATTAATATTACAATTTATTTTTCTATATAATATTAACTAATAATTTTTTACTTAACTCGATTTTCTACTTGATATTGTAGGACAAGATGCAGGAGTTGTTGCAGACGTCATTGGCTGAAAGAAATCAACCCAATGTCGATGACATTTGTAACAATGTCCTTGGTACACGATCGGACTATATCAAAGGTCTTCGATATGACCCTAAGCCTGTTGATGCCTCTTTGTCATGACCAACATATGTGACGGTGCTTCAAGAGGAGAACCAAACATTGAAGACAAAATTATAATGTACAGAAGACAAGTAAAATCATGGACTAAAAGAAGTTAGCAAGCTTAAAATATTGATTAAACAAATGCCAGGTTCTGCATATGTTGACAGTAGTGATTCAGATGCAGACTCTTAGTTTATAAATCATGTGTAAATATTGTTTTCTATACAATGCATTCTATTTTTTATGTTTATTTTATTTCAATTTATTATTATTTACAAAATATGCCACTAACATTAATTATAAAGAAATACTTTAAATATTTCAAAAAGTCTTAAATTTTGTAATAAATTAAAATAATTTCATTTTTAACAATTATAATAATAATTAATTTCAAAATTAAAATTTGTTACTAAATAATATTAGTTATCCAAAAAAATTCGTTACAAAAAGACTTTAAAATTGTAATAAATTAAAATAAAATTGTTTTTAACAATTATAATAATTATTAAATTAAAAGTTAAATTTTGTCACTAAATACTATTGGCTACTAAATAAATTCGTCACAAAAACTAATTAACTACGTATAAATAACGTCGGTAATAAGGTTTTGCTACAACAACATTTTTGTAGCTAAAACTTTTTCGCTACCAAAACACAGTCGTCACAAATTCCTATCACCAACTAGAGTCCAATCCGTCACAAAAAGTTTTTACCTATGCTTATAGAAATGTCTCTAAAAACATTTCTCTACAATAAAAACTTAGTAGCTAAAAGGATTTTGCTACCAAAATAAAATCGTCACTAAATATAAATACCTACGAATACAATTTCTTGGGAAAAAACTTTTATCTACGAAACAGAAACTTCGCACAAAACCTTGTACGACATTCCTCCTTATCGTCGCTAATAATTTTTACTGACAAATTATTTTTGTCGGAAGCAAGTATTGGCGACGAATTACGCAAAATGTCGCAGATATTGTTTTGCTACTGGAATTCAGCGATGATTTGGACGTGATTTCTCTCTTTTTATCGACATTTATTTTCGTCGCAAAAGAACGTGTTTGTTGTAGTGATCCAATGATAATTATCCCACGATAACAAATCAACAACTTATGATAAAAAAATTCTGATTCCATGCCAACAATTCTAACCATAAGTTCCATAGATCAATTGTGACGTCTAAGTTTGTGACAGATCACTCAAAAATGGGATCAAATTTTTTTGTACCAGTTATGATATTCTTATCATATTTTATTAAATCTCATATATACGTTTACGTGAATCCTACATAAACGTATGAATGAGATTTAATAGAACATAATTAGAATAGAGAATTTGATGGATCGAAAATAGGACCCTGTAAGTTGTCAACGGTGATTAGCGCTTTCAACGGATCAGTCGAAACAAGTCAACATTGAAATGTTGTGCAATCATTAACCATGAATTCAACTTTTTAAGGGATTATTTATATCCCACTCGTCATTATAAATATCAGTCGAGAGGTGAGTGAAACCACGCTGTTTAGGGCTCCAAATAAATCAGAAACAGGTGAATAATTTCATAGGATGGATTATAGGACTCGCGCCACAGAGGACAGATTCATTGAGATGCAGCGGAAGAGCTTGGTTCAGAAATAGAATATCTATGATCGAACTGGGAATCATAGTTCAACTCGTCTTAGCTGATTTGACCCTTAAAAAGTTGATCCTCATGAGTGCCTTTGGTTATCTACATATGAGCCAGTAATCACCAGATATTGCTTGCTCTGATCCTTGGAAGCATTGTCGCCGAGACGAGAGGAGGTTCTTCTTTCCTCCCCATTCATTCTTTTTCGCTATTTCGTTTTCCAGTTGGTTTATATCTGTCATCTTCTCTTCAAGGTTCACTGTTTTCCTTTTGTCATGCCCCGTCCTTCAAGGCTCCCTCTCTACCAATTATTTGTTTTCTTAGGCCTGATCACTCTTTCTTTCTTGTTATTCATTCTCTCCGGTTTTATTTCTGTTTCCTTTTTTTGCTCCTCTCCTGGTTATTTCTGCTCACTCTCTTTTTTTTTTTTTCCCTTTCCTTCCTTCCCGGTTATTACTATTCCCAGTTGGTTCGATTGTTCATAGTCCTTGTCTTCTTTTTTCTGCACCACTGTTTGTGCTCTTTTCGTTGTCTCCGCAAGTTTGTTTCTATTTTGCGCCAACTCCTGCCATTCTACTAACCTCTTCATTTTTTTGGTGACCACACTCAGTGTCTCTTTTCTTGTTCTTCTTGTTTTTTTTTTTGAAAAATAAATAAAAAAACTCATTAGAAAAAGAAGTGAAGGACAGGTACAAATAACCTGGGCAGGTACCCCTTACAACATGCTATCTGCGTTAACTACCTAATCAAAATACAAGTACGAAATGACAAGCAAGTTGAGGTACTGCGAAGGAGTTTACGTAGCACCCTTCAAGTTTAAGATTTCAGAGATGTTGGCCATAGTCTCAGAGATCAGATTTGCTCCAAACCTTCTACCATTCCGTTCTTTCCAAATAGTTTTAACGCACATGCTAACAACTACAATGTGCAACGTCTCCGGTTCACGTTGAGTAGTCAACCACTGTACAATGTCCAAAAAAGTATTGTAAGGTACTGACCAGTGACGTGGCATTTATTGGAAAATTCCTTAGGGTTGTAAACTATTACAAAATAAATGATCCACGCCTTAGGCAAATTTGATTATGATATTTGGTGCTTTCAGGAATCAGTTTAGAGATATTTTTGTAATAGGTAGCCAATAAATAAGATAAAGATAAGATTTGTTACCTGCTAGAAGATAAAGTTGTCACCTGTTAGGATTTAAACTTTTAAGTTTTTAATTTGTTTGGTTAATCTTTACCTTTCATTGCCTATATATTTAGGCCTTCATGTCAATGTAAAGAGCACCCAGCAATAAATTACTTCTTCCATTATCTATTTTCTATTCTACTCTATTTTAGTTAGTTTCTGGTTCTAAAATTCAACATGGTATCAGAGCTTTTTGTCTTGAGAGACCTGTGAGATAAGTGAAACCGAAACACAAACCTAATTTACAACTAGGAATTACAATAAGAATTACAACCATCTTCAAGCAATGGAGATTGAAACACAAATGTCCCAAGGTGCGCCACCAATTTTTGATGGTGAAAATTGTCAAGTTTGGACTGTTCGAATGAAAACTCATTTTGATGCTATGGATGTTTAGGAAGCTGTGGAGGAAGACTATGAAGTACCTCCATTGTCAACAAATCCTACAATGACTCAAATCAAGATACACAAAGAAAGGAAAAATAAAAAGTCTAAAGCTAAAGCCTACTTGTTTTCTGCTATTTCAAATATTATATTCACAAGAATTATGAATTTAGAGCCGGCCAAGGATATCTAAGATTACCTAAAAAATGAATACTAAGATAGTGAAAGAACAAAGAGCATGCAAGTGCTCAACTTGATCAGAGAATTTAAAATGCTGAAGATGAAAGAGTCAGAAACCATTAAAGAATACTCTAACAAGTTGCTCGGCATAGTAAACAAGGTAAGGTTATTAGGTAAGGATTTTTCTAATTAAGGAACGAATAATGCAAAAAGTTTTTGTAACCTTACCTGAAAAATATGAATCTAAAATTTCTGCATTGGAAAGAAGCTAAGGATCTATCAAGTATGTCTTTGGCAGAATTAGTAAATACACTATAGGCACAAGAACAAAGGAGGAGGATGAGAGAAGAAGGAACTATTAAAGGTGCTCTGCTGGCAAAGGACAAAAATTCAGGGGGAGACAAAAATAAGAATTTTAACAAGACCGACAACAGCGACAACAACAACAACAATGATAATTCATATCCACCAGAAAATGTTGGTGGAAGCTTGATATCAAATGTAGAAAATGTGGACAAATTAGACATACGGAGAAAATTTACAAGTCATGAAATGAAGAAGAAAAAGCAGCAACGAAGCATCATCAAGAGGATGAATTATTTTGACAGTAAAGCTTTGCAACTCCTAAGGCAAGGATGAGTTTATCGGAAAATTCCTTAGGCTTGTAGATTATTACGAAATAAATGGTCAAATTGACCATGTCTTAGGCAAATTTGATTATGATATTTAGTGCTTGATTTTAGGAATCAGTTTAGAGATATTATTATGATAGGTAGCAAATAAATAAGATAAAGATAATATTTGTTATCTATTAGAAGATAAAGTTGTTATTTATTAGGATTTAAACTTTTAAACTTTTGATTTGTTTGGTTAATCTTTACCTTTCATTGCCTATAAATTTAGGCCTTCATTGAAATGTAAAGAGCACCCATCAATAAATTACCTCTTGCATTATCTCTTTTCTATTAGACTCCATTTTAGTTAGTTTCTAGTTCTAAAATTCAACTGTATTGGTACTGCTTCCCATAAGCAGTTTGTAATTGCACACTTGAAGAAGAGATGCTCATGGGTCTCCTGCTCTATTAAACAAAAAGGGCATGAAGGATTAATATTTATATATCTGAGTTGGTCAACATTATTTAACCATTTTTGAACGATTAGCTATAGAGGGAATGATATCTTAGGAGGAATGCATTTATGCCAAATAATTCTTGGTATAAAGTTATTTCCATATCAATATAATTTGTAGTCACTTGAGACATTGTTTGGGGCTTTCCTTTTGCTTGGTTTATTTTTTTTATATAATAAAGTTTCACCCACTAAAATAAGTACGGAGATCTTATCTCAGCTCTGGCGAAGAAGAATAAATGCTTGATCTATAAGTACTATTCATTATTATTTCTCAATACTCTACTTTTTTATGTAAGTAAGGTTTCCCCTTCGTTGTTCACCAACTTTCTATCTCACCTACTCGATAAAGATCGAAGAAGCTAGCTGATCCACTTCCTACATTATCCTTTTTTTCTTCACAATAGTAATGAAAATGGGATTATATCCTTTAAAGTTTCAGTCTTTAATTTATGTGTGGTTTCTTAGAGAAATGTTAGCCACAGATTATATCTTTCTCAAAGTTTAGATCTTTCTTTCTTTTGTTATTTCATGAGTGCATTGGTGTTTTCATAGACCTTTTGATTTCAGTGATTCTTATCTCAGTTGCTTGGTCTTAACTCCAATTCCTGAGTTTTTTGGGTCAAAGTTTTTGGTTTAGATATTTAACCTTTATTGTCATCTTTGATTTGGAAGCCTCCGATCGGGGTTTTCATATGACTGAAAAAATGCTCCACTTTCTTTCATATTGCGTCTTCTCTTAGGTTTTTTAATTTTCCATGATTTTTCTTCCATCTTCTTCCATCTTATGTCCTGTCTGCCTATTGTGTTAAAGTGAATTTGATTTTGATCATTAGGTTTTCCTGTTGTTGCAACTGTGTTTCTTCTCCCCTTTTTTTGGGTTGTCCTTTTGTTTCGTTTATCTCTCTTTGGAATTTCTTTTTGTTTAGATCAATAAAGAAGTTGTGTCTTTAGTTGCAAGTGAAAAGAGTCGAAGACATTGGCTTTGTCTCTGTGTTTGTGTGGTTGTTTTTGTTGGTGAACAAAAGGGTGAAGGTGGAGGGGGATACTATTGCCATATCAACGTGGTGGGATAAGATGAAGTTGAAGTTGAACTTGATCTAATTTATTTGTTTTTTTTCACCTTCCAACTATGAATCCATCATGTAGATCAAGTTGCTTTCATTCTCCATTATGGGGTATGGCTACCACTTTCACTTGGACCTTAGAATCTTAGTGTTATTATATGTCGGTGTCAGTATACGGTTGATTATTATCAATAGCATGGTTCTAGTTCCTTCTGAGGATAGGGTACTGAGTTCCTTTTTACTTGTCATTAGACTGTTGTTTTCCTTCATATATTTTCTTGCAAATGGTGAAGTGGGGCTTTCGAAATTTTAAGAGCGAGCTCGTCTCTGAATTGCCAGTATCAAGTTATATGTTTGTAAAGGCTCTGGTAACGGTATTTTTATCACTGTCTAGTTATTTCATTTTTTTCTTAGGTACATACTTCTGACTACTGCTTTTAACTCTTGAATGCATCTTTATTATGATTGTTTATAAGGTTAGACATGTATATGAATCCCCTGCTGTATGTATCCTATTTGCAAGTTGAGCATCTTATTAATAAGTTGTTAGCATTTTATTTTATTTCATTGTATTTTATTTTTATTTTTATTTGTCTATTTTATTTATTAATATTATTTTTATTATTTTTTTAGTATTATTATTTTTAATTCTATTTTACGTATTTATTGTTACTTTATTCTAATTATTTTTCTATTTTTTATGTACCTAGCTACTTTATTTCTTTTTAAACTCTTCATATCACATTTGCATGTGGGTCTACTTGAAACAGCCTCTCAATTCTGTAAGGGTAAAGTTGTGTACTGTTAGACCTCCCTATACCCAGCATTGGTGTGGGATTCAACTGGGTGTAATGATGATGATGATGAATTTTGCACCAAGCCACTTCTGGTTTTTTCATTCTAGTAAGCTCCCGCGTGATTTTATTTAAAAGCTGGTGAATAGGTCGATCGAGCTAGAAAATTTTATCTTGAGTGAGAGGATTAAGAGAATACTAAGGTTGTAAATGTCGAATGCTTACAGGGAATTTCCAAGTATTCCCATAGAAGAGGGACTCCATTTTGAGTGGATTAGGAGTGTTATACCCATCCTAAGAGCAGTAGGTAGGTTTATAAGGGCTCCCTGACATGTCCAATTATCAAACCACATATATGCTCACTTCCCATTACCGATACAACATAACACACTACAAGAAAATAGTGAATTACATACGGCTATTACCGACGGAAAAAACCAATATACCGTCAGTAAATAACATTACCGACGGAATAAACCGACGGCAGAAAATGTCGGTGATTCGGCCGTAGCTAAATTCACCGATGAACCTTTTACGTACCGTCGGTAAAATTACCGACCAAAGAGGCTATCCATCTATAACATTAACAAAAACGTTGCCGACCGTCTAATATAGTCCGTCGCTAAATTTACCGACCGGTGACATACCCGTATATAAATTTATCATCATACAGTCGGCAAAAGTGCCGACTGTAAGATGGTCCGGCACTAAATAACTCACTAGTACCGACGGAAAATAATATATTCCGTCGGTAATATTGAGTTATTTAGCGACGGCAATGTTGTATTGTTCCGTCGGTAAAATTTTGTTTTATATTTTTTAAAATTAAATATTTCCATTATATTTAAATTAAAATCGTCTTATAA
>JAOTJB010021187.1:0-10849 GCA_027123815.1 Erythroxylum minutifolium
GCATCTTTTTGATTCAATTTCGTCTCTAAGGTGTTGAAAACCATCTGTAACAATTATAAGATAATTCCATTAATTTCAGATAATAATTTCAACATATTAACGATAATTAAGTCCAACATAAGTGCAATTTAATGACTTAACAGGTAAATGTATAAATATATATTGCTGGAAAAAGTTTGGTGAATTAAGATATCTAGCTTGCTGAAATTTTCAAATTTAAAGTAACAATTGTGTGTGATATAAAAGGCTATTTGATCATGAAAATGTACAAGGAGAAGTGTAATGTATGGTTGATGAATTTGGAGTAAATCAAGCTTACTTAAAAGTATAACTTGATTGCAAAATGATAGTATACAAGTTGCAATGTTTGAATGGTCTTAGGGTATATAAGCACATATTATTTTGTATAGTGGAAAGATTGATTTACATTGGATATGGTAACATGTATAAGTGATTTGTAAGGGTTTACGATACCAAGTTGGTGCTAATTTGATAATTCAACTCATAATAGATAAAATGTGGAATTGAATAGTAAAGATCTATGTATAAGAATACGTACTCAAAAAGTCAATTGAGCATGTATTGAAACATGATATATATATATATATATATATCTCTGTGTGTGTGTGTGTGTGTGTGTGTGTACATGATTGTATAATTACATGAATAAAAAACTTAGTGATTTGTTACCTATGTATGTATGCATTGCATGATGATAGATGCGCAAGGTGATCGCCAACATCTAGATGTTGCCTAAACATCGAGGAAATATCATTTCTGGAGAGTACTGTGAGTCAACTTAGATGTAAACTCACATATATGTGCTTTTGTACGAATTGTATGTTTAATATAAAATGCGTGTACAATTGATTGATAAATTCCAGAATTAGGTCCGAGGAGTCAGTTATAAGGCATGAGCATACAGAAATGAAAAGTAATGAAGGCATAGCATATGAAATGATGCATCTCACCATATTGAAATGCATGATCAAATTAAGGAATTGTGATCA
Organism: Erythroxylum minutifolium; assembly: GCA_027123815.1. NCBI lineage: Eukaryota > Viridiplantae > Streptophyta > Magnoliopsida > Malpighiales > Erythroxylaceae > Erythroxylum > Erythroxylum minutifolium. Next base: position 1,011 of record JAOTJB010021187.1, read on the forward strand.
GAGTGGCCGATGTGCAGGAAAGAGCCTTGAGCTCAAAATTATGAAAAAGAGTCTCAGGCTCCGATAGCATGGACTCATTATTTACAAAGGGTATGGGCCAGTCATGGACTCGATACCCACAAGGGGTACGGGACAGTAGGTTACGTTTATAGGCACTTGATCATAACAAAACAAAATGAGAATGAAAACATATGTGCATTTACATTTGCATCCCTACATACATAATAAGATTGAATTGAAATGATTAATTGAACTGATTTGAAATAGTGAAATACATCTGAGGTCAATGGAGAATGTGATGTGATATGCAACACTGGCTTATATGATATATATTTATTAAAGTGTAATAAATTGTGATATAACTTGTCTTTGTGACTTGTGTGCATCAATGATGGTTTACTCACAGAGTTCGCAAACTCATCAAAATTGCAACATTGTTTTTCAGGTTTGGGAGATTTCTAGCTACCACAATGATATAATAGAAGTTTAGTACTTAACATTTTGGCAACGAAAATGGTTTAAAGGTCTGATTAGCTGAATTTGCGGAGTCTAATTAGATTCTTTTACATTAGCATACCATATCATGATCCACATTTTTGTACTAAGATTAAACACTAAATTGATGTGTAATGCATATGTTGGATTTTGAATTATAATGACATATGTGACCTTTTATGTGAATGAAAGAAATGAAAAGAAATGATGTATGGACCATTAATCGGTTTTAGTATATGTCCTTGTTAAGATATTTGGACAACGAAAGCTGAACTTTTCCCTAAACTATGTTTTTCACAGGTGAAATGTCAACATAGATGAAAATTTAGAATAAACTCTATTAAATGAATGTTTTGAATGCTTATGATATGTTCGATGTCTAACAGTAAGTTAATTTTTATTTTCCTAATGTATTATTTCCGTAGAGTATTTTTTCGAATATCCTCTGGTATGTTCAAGAATATGCTCTATTGGAGTGGTATGTTACAAATTTGGTCTCAGAGCATTAGGTTTGGCATCCTTAGGGGCATATATGAGCATTTCAACATGGCATATATTAAAAGATCTATATAGTGATCACTATTATTGTTTTTGTTATAGGTCATCTGCTATAGGAGATTATGTTACAGAATCAGCTGATCTTGAGTCAAGAGGGGCTAATAGAGAGTCCCTTATACCCTAGTATGAGAGGAGAGAAAGAAGATACGATAAACTTGGAAAGCAGCGTATGTTGACTTCTATAGAAGCACAGATCCTGCCGAGGGAGAGGGATGGGTGGAAAGAATAGAGAGAGTGTTTGATCAGATGGACTGTAAGCCTGATGAGAGGTTCGACTATGCAGTCTCATTACTTCAAGGTCCAGTCTATCAGTGGTGGAAGACAGTTCCAGATAGTTCTGCTTGACCTTGCAGATTGACATGGGAGGATTTCCTAAAGGTCTTTAAAGATAATTACATGCCAAAGATCTATTTGACAAGAATATGAAGGAATTTCTTGATTTGAAAGAGGGAAATCTCACAGTTGCTGAGTATGAAGTATGATTCAATGAACTATTGAGGTATACTACTTCTCTGATCCTAACTGAAGAAGAAAAATGTAGGTGGTTTGAATTTGGAGATCATGACAAGATTGGTTATTACAAATCTGAATAGTTTTACCTAGCTACGAGCAGCTTTGATTCGGATTAAGTAGTTACTGAAAGAAGAATAAGGAGAGTACATACAAGAGTTCAGGTTTATGGTGAGTTTCAAGCTGACTCTAGCAGAAAATTTAGTAAACGTCAGAATAGACTATCATGATCACAGTTTAGATCGAAGTAGTCAAGGTTTAGACTTAGAGGCAGTTCTACTCATTCTAATAGTGATAGAGGCCAGGCATATGGAGGGTAGACTTATGGCAGACAAACACAACAAATTTCCAGTTGTGAACATTATGGAAAAAGACATGGTGGAGTATGTTAAAAGGTATCAAGAGCTTGTTATCGTTATGGCTCCTTAGATCGTCATATTAGAGACTATCTCACAACTTTAGGAGCACAATATGAAGTGAGAAGAGGATTAGTGACAGAGATGACTGTCCAACATAGTAGAGCTAGTGGAGTAGGACAGAGAGGTAGAGGTAGGGGTAAAGTAGCCTCAGTAGGTCTTAGTATACCTAGGACTGAGGTACGGAGTAACCAGCTAAGATTTTTGCTATTACTAGACAGGAGGCACAGAGTTTCCCAGATGTTATTGCAGGTGTATTACATGTCTTTGATCTTGAGGCATTTGTATTGCTAGATCCAGGATCTACACATTCCTTTATTACCCCAAATCTAGGATATCAATTACATTGTGTGAGAGAGATTCTATAGTTTGGCTTAGAGATGAGTACTCCAGTAGGTAGTATTACAGTGATTCGAGAAGTATGTAGAGGATGTATTATTTGGATTGACCAGGCTGAATTGAAAGCCAATTTGATAGTACTACAATTGAAAAAAATAAACCTTAATTTAGGTGTGGACTGGCATACTGCTCATACAACTGTGATGAATTGTTACACTAAGGAGGTTATTATTGAATCTCCTACTCTATCAAGAGTAATATTTCAAGGTGTTAGTCAAGTAGTGCCAGCCAGATTGATTTCATCAATGAGCATTGTTAGACTGATTTAAAGTAGATGTGAGGCTTATTTAGCCTATGTGATTGATACCAGAGTTGAGTAGACATTATAGGATAGTCTTGTTGTTAAGGATTTTCTAGATTTCTTTCCCATTGAATAACCGGGATTACCACCAGATAGGAAAACAGGGTTCACCGTTAACCTTGCCCCAGGTATTGTTCCTATATCTGTTCCTCCTTATAGGATAGCACCTGTGGAACTGAAAGAACTTAAAACTCAGTTACAGGAGTTAGTATGTCACCTTGGGGAGCTCCAGTTTTGTTTGTGAAGAAGAAGGACGAGACTTTGAGACTGTGCATTGATTATAGGCAATTAAATCAAGTGACAGTGAAGAATAAGTATCCCCTACCAAGAATAGATGATTTACTCAATCAATTATAGAGAGCTAAGGTATTTACTAAACTAGATTTGAGGTCAAGATATTATTAATTGAAAATAACAGAAGCTGATATACTAAAGAATGCATTCAGAATAAGATATAGACACTTCGAGTTTTTGATGATGCCTTTTGGGTTGACGAATGCTCCAACTACCTTTATGGCATTGATGAATAAAGTATTCTAACCTTATTTAGATCACTTTGATATTTTATTTATAGACATTATCTTGGTGTATTCGAGGCGTATAGAGGAACATTATGAGCATTTGAGGTTAATTTTACAGATAATGAGAGAGAAGCAATTGTACGCCAAGTTTAGTAAGTGTGAATTCTGGCTTAATCAGGTGGTATTCTTAGGTCATATAGTATCTAGAAAGGGTATACAGGTAGACCCAAAGAAAGTTGAGGCAGTGATGAAATGAGAAACACCCAAAAATGTGTCAAAGATTTGAAGTTTTCTTAGGCTAGTAGGTTATTACAGGAGGTTTGTTGAGGGTTTTCATTGAACTCATCTCTTTTGACAAAGCTTTTGATGAAGAAAATACCTTTTTGATGGACTGATGAATATCAAACAAGCTTTGAGGAGTTAAAACATCGATTAACTACAACACCAGTGTTGACTATTCTATCTAGCTCTGGAGGGTGTGTTGTATATAGTGATGCTTCACACCAAGGGTTAGGGTGTGTTTTGATGCAGTATGGTAGAGCGATTACTTATGGTTCGAGACAATTAAGGCCTCATGAGTTCAATTATCTAGTTCATAATTTAGAGCTTGCTACAGTAGTATTTACTTTGAAAATTTGAAGACTTTATTTATGTGGTGAAACATTTCAGATTTTTATAGATCATCGAAGTTTGAGATATTTGTTAAGTTAAAAGGAATTTAATATGAGACAAAGGAGTTGGATTTAGTTGCTTAAGGATTATGATTACACGATAAAGTACCATCCAAGTAAGGCTAATGTTGTAGCTAATGCATTAAGCAGGAAATCCAATATTAGTGTAGCACAAATTTAAGCATCAAGGTTGCCAAATCTAGTTCAACTGAGAGAACAGAATGTTAAGCTAAGTTTGAGGTAGAATGACGCATTATTAGTTACGTTTAAACTTAGACTAGTATTACATGATAGGATCAAAAAAGCTCAAAGCAAGGACCTAGAATTAGTGAAAATTATAGAGAAGTTAACACAGAATCTGAGTTCTGAGTTTGAGTTGAGAAATAGTACATTGTGGTTGAATAAGAGATTATGTGTACCAAATGTTGATGGTCTGAGAAAAGAATTTTTGGAGGAAGCACATATAGCATCCTATGCTATGCATCCTGGTACTACCAAGGTGTACAATACTCTAAAACAACATTTTTGGTGGGCAGGGATGAAGAAGCAAGTGGCTGAGTATGTTGCCAGATGTTTGACATGCCAACAAATTAAGGCAGAGCATCAAGCACCAGTTAGGAAACTACAGTCATTACCTATTCTAGAGTGAAAATGAGAGAGGATTACAATGGATTTTATTTTGGGTTGCCGAGAACTCTGAGGAAGCATGATGCTATATGGGTTGTTGTTGACAGATTGATAAAATCAACTCATTTCTTACCTATTAGAGAGAGTAACCCACTAGATCAGTTAGCTCGGAGATATGTAAATGAGATAGTGAGGTTACATGGGGTCCCAGTATCTATTATATCAGATCGAGATCCCAGATTTACTTCTAGATTTTGGGGCAGCCTACAGACAACATTGGGTAAAATGTTAAAATTTAGTATAGAGTTTCATCCTCTGATAGACGGACAGAGTGAGAGGACTATTTAGACAATTGAGGACATGCTTAGGGCATGTGTTTTGGAGTTTCAAGGAGCATGAGATGAGTATGTAGCTCTCATTGAATTTGCATACAATAATCATTATCATAGTAATATTGGTATGGCTCTATGTGAGGCATTATATGGTAGAAAGTGTCGAGCACCTCTATACTGGGATGACAAAGGCCTAAGGATTATTGAAGGCCCAGAGTTGATTCAAGATACTATTGATAAGGTAAAATTAATCAGCAGTAGGATTAAGGTAGCTTAAGATGGGCAAAAGAGTTATACAGATTAGCACAAGAGGGATATGAAGTATCAAGTAAAAGAAAAGGTATTTTTGAGACTGTCACCCTGTAGAGGAGTGCTAAGGTTCGGTAAAAAGGGAAACTTAAGTATATTGGTCCTTACTAGATTACTGAGAAAGTAGGCCCATTGGTTTACATATTAGCATTACCACCAGAAATGGCTCATATTCATATTGTATTTCATGTTAGTATGCTTAGGAGATATAGGTCAGATCTGACACATGTATTACCGGCATAAGAGGTTTAAATTACAACTAATTTGTGTTATGTAGAGGAACCAATTAAAATAGTTGGATATTAGACTAAGCAATTAAGATCCTGTAATTCCTTTAGTTAAAGTCCTTTGGAGAAATCATTCGAGAGAGGAAGCTACGTGGGAGACTGAGGAGAACATGAGACAACATTACCCCCATATTTGATCAATCAGGTAAGAATTTAGAGGACCAAATTTTTGAAGGAGAGGAGAATTGTAATAGTCGTTCTCCAAAACTATTGAGGGTTATAGTGTTAGAAGCTTTCATTTATGTATAACATACAGAGTAACATGAGTTACATCATTATAGAATTAATTTTGTGCATTTAAGATATGATTTTATGATTTCATTTACATGCATAATATTAGCATATACACATGAATCATGATTTAGAAATATTGAAATAAAGTGACAAAGATTTTATATGCATTTAATTGACATGTTTTGGAGTATGAAAGTTGTAAAATGAAATTGACATGATTGTATAATTCTAATGTCTTTTATTTTGGTTTACCAAAAAAACAATTCAAGTGACAAGACAAGTTGACATGTAAAGATTTAGGATGACCAAACCTTTAAAATGCATGACATATGGTTTAGAGAATTAAGTGACATATGGCAGTCATAAAGGACATGTGTACCATCTAAAGAGAGGACATATATCTTACTTTAATACATGACAAGTGTCCTTTTAGAAAAATGAAACATTCATCCTACACCATATGACTTATACATTCCATGATCATTTTCTTTTGTCATTTTTCTGGCTGTATACTCTCCATCTCCTCCCTCTTATTGCCGAAACCTACACCTAACTCACATATTTGAATTTCTGCCTTAGTTTTGTACATCACAACCCCAAATCCCATGCAAAATCCATCATAAAGATAATTATAGAGGTAAAACTTTGTTACATATATTGTTGTCTTTTTTCTTTTAGTTGGCTGAACCCATCATACCCCCTCAATGCTCTTACATGCAAGTGAGGCTAAGCAAACTTAACATTTAAGGTGGCATTCAAGCTAATCTAGTAAGTGAAATACTAACCTATTGTAGAAAATGTTAGCAGAATTTTATTATGGCTAATCAGGGATGGATTGAATGAGTTGTGGTGCTAACGACGTGCTGGGAAAAAAAAGAAGAATGAATTGGTTATTTTTCTATCCTATTTTTGGATGTACGAAAAGAGTAACTATGGGCTGTTGCATAGATGAATTAAGTTGGGATTTGAAGTATAATTGATGAGCAATTCATGCTATAGATTGGTGATATAAAGGTGTTTTCAAATCTGGAAACTTTAGGGTTGTAGGTGTGATTGTAAAAAGTGAATGGTAAAGAAAAAAGTGAGCAGAATTTTGTGAGCCTAAATGTAACCAATATGGAAGTTAAATTAACTTGAAATGAAGTAACTTTAAAGGAGATGAAATTTGGAAAAGTTCAGGTGTTAGTGATGTCTCTAAGCTTAGAAAATTCATGAAGTATTGAAGGAAGTAAAGTTACACACATTAGTGATGTTGATGACAAATTCTGGAACTTTAATTTCAGCCTTTTGTACATGTCGAACCAACTGAGAAAATTTAATCTATATTGGTGTATTTGGAATTAATTAAGGCTAGGAATGAGCCTAGATTGTTTCTGGATTAATTGGTTAAGAGCATGATCAGGATATGTGGTTAATTGACGACATAAACTAAAGAATGGACTGTTTTGATGTGGTTATATTCAAAGCTGGAAATTATGATGCGTTAAAGGAATAAATGCGTTCTTTTAGTGCAAATATGATCTTAAGGACATGTGTAATATGTATAAGGTATGGATGAATAAGCACTGAAGAACATGGGGTAGTTATGAATGAGAGTTGGGTAAATGTATAAATACATATTGCTGGAAAAAGTTTGGTGAATTAAGATATCTAGCTTGCTGAAATTTTCAGATTTAAAGTAACAATTGTGTGTGATATAAAAGGTTATTTGATCATGAAAATGTACAAGGAGAAGTGTAATGTATGGTTGATGAATTTGGAGTAAATCAAGGTTACTTAAAAGTATAAACCTAATTGCAAAATGATAGTATACAAGCTATAATGTTTGAATGGTTTTTGGGTATATAAGCACACATTATTTTGTATAGTGGAGAGATTGATTTACATTGGATATGGTAACAAGTATAAGTGATTTTTAAGGGTTTATGATACCAAGTTGGTGCTAATTTGATAAGTCAACTCATAATGGATAAAATGTGGAATTGAATAATCAAGATTTATACATAAGAATACATACCCAGAAGTCAACTGAGCATGCATTAAAACATGATATATAAAAAACTTAGTGATTTGTTACCTATGTGTGTCTGCATTGTATGACGATAGATGCGAAGGTGATCGTCAGCATCCAGACATTACCGAAACATTGAGGTAATAACATTTCTTGAGGGCACTGTGAGTCAACTTAGATGCAAACTCACATATATGTGCTTTTGTATGAATTGTATGTTTAATATGAAATGCGTGTACAATTGATTGATAAATGCCGGACTTAGGTCTGAGGAGTCAGTTATAAGGCATGAGCACACAGAAATGAAAAGTAATAAAAGCACAGTATATGAAATGATGCATCTCACCATATTGAAATGCATGATCAGATTAAGGAGTTGTAATCAGAGTGACCGATGTGTAGGAAAGAGCCTTGAGCTCAAAATTATGAAAAAGAGCCTCAGGCTCTGATAGCAAAGACTTGGTATCTACAAGGGGTATGGGCTAGCCATGGATTCGGTACCCACAAGGGGTATGGGACAATATATTGTGTTGATAGGCACTTGAACATAATAAAACAAAATGAGAATGAAAACACATATGCATTTACATTTACATCCCTACATACATAATAAGAATGAATTGAACTGATTTGAAATAGTGAAATACATCTAAGTTAGTAGAGAATGTGATGTGATATGCAATACTAGCTTATGTGATATATATTTATTGAAGTGTAATAAATTGTGATATAACTTATCTTTGTGATATGACTTGTGTGAGTGTATTGATGATGGTTTACTCACAAAGTTCGCAAACTCATCAATATTGCAACATTGTTTTTCAGGTTTGGAGGAGTTCTAGCTACCAAAACGATATAATAGAAGTTCAGTACTTACATTTTGGGGACAAAAATGGATCAAAGATCTGATCATTTGAGTTTGCGGAGTCTAGTTGAAGTCTTTTGCATTAGCATCCCATATCATGATACACATTTTTGTACTAAGATTAAACACTAAAATGATGTGTAATGCATATGTTGGATTCTGAATTATAATGACATATGTGACCTTTTATGCGTATGAAAGAAATGAGAAAAAATGACGTATAGACCATTAACCGGTTTCAGTATATGCCTTTGTTAAGCTATTTGGATAAGAAAAGCTAAACTTTCCCTGAACTATATTTTTCACAGGTGAAATGTCAACATAGATGAAAATTTTGAATAAACTCTGTTAAATAAATGTTTTGAATGCTTATGATATGTTCGATGTGTAAGAGTAATTTAATTTTTATTTTCCTAATGTATCATTTCTGTAGAGTATTTTCTCTAATATCCTCTGGTATGTTCGAGAATATGCTTTATTGGAGTGGTATGTTACAACAAGCATATGACATATATAATGCTCTGGAATTTATTTCAAGTAATCACTTTTAAACCCCTTGATGCTTTCCTTTCATATCAGAACCATTGTTATAACCTTGATTCCTCCCTCACATCTTAGACATTAAAATCAAAAGACTAAAATGTATCTATTAATTCATTGAAAAGTCCCAATCTAGATTTGTTATCTACCTTCAAAAACCTCTAAAAATAACTCCTTTATTTTTATTTTATTACTTGACATATTTACACATCAGACTACCAGACTCATTTGTTCTTGATAGCTTACATCTGGGGTATAATCAAGAATTATAAAAAAGTATTTCACCTATTTAATGATCATTATACTAGAACTTTTAATACTATATGCCAATAGAGAAATCAACTCATTTTGAATTTTGTGACCAAGATAATGATGATGAATTTCGTGTTTTTGAATGCATCTAATATGATATTGTATTATCACATAAAATTTAACAATTATCTTATTCAAGCCCAAAAAATTACCATTACTATCTTCATAAAATTTCTCATTAGATTCTTAAAAGACCAAATTATATTTAACAAGAAATTTCACAACAGAAACTATTCTTATCAAAACTTGTCTCTAACGTTCTTTCTCCTTTATAATTTCTTGCCGCAAATCTTTATCAATTGTTTGATTTTTTCTTAATCTTACTCTTAGTTCATTCCAAGTCTTCATGTTAGTCATATGCTCAATACTATTTCCATGTTCTTTGGGTCTCTTACTAAGATGCTTCTAATTTGTAAATCCATCATTTGTTAATGCACTTTGTTTAATATTA
>JAOTJB010021292.1:0-10840 GCA_027123815.1 Erythroxylum minutifolium
CTATACATTATACACTCCTAAACATGGCAATTTACCAATATACCCTTTCTATTGGTGAGGGGATGTTACATAACACATTTCTTTTTAGCAACAATTTCATCCCTTTCTCACTCAGTGACCCAATATTTTGTGTGATAATTCGGTTGTCTCATCTTTCTCCATTTCGTTTACAACATCATTGGAGAGCTTCGCTTTCATCATATAAATTGGTTGTTTTAAACCTTTGACCACCACCATAGAATCTTTAGTAAGCTTCCACTGGCCATTCCTAAAGGTGTCACAGTAACCTTCATCAAAAAGTTTTCTTATATAGATCAAATTCAAGTGCATATCTGGAATATGCTGTATATCTCTCAGGACGAATCTCATGCCATTCACCATTATTAGGTGAATGTTTCCTTTGCCAACAACTTTCGATAAGTTATTATTTCCCATTCTAACCATACCAAAATCTACTAGTGTGTAAGGTGAGAAACATTCCCTTCGCGATATACCGTGAATGGTTGCACCACTTTCAATCACCCAACTTATCTCATAGGTTTCCAAATTGATTATATCACCATCGTAGATGACATTGGATTCGTCGACGATATTGAATGCTCATCATCACTGTCATTTTTCTTTACATTCTTGTCTTTTTAGTTTTCTTTTCTGAGAAGCTAACAAAACCTTTTGATGTGCCCCTTCTTTTTACAACGATGACATTCCACATTAACATAGTTGTTTAACCTTCCTCTGCTCTTATCTCTAGGCTTAGAACTCCTGGATTGACTTCTTCATCTTGAATCGGCAATCAGAACCTTTGATTGTGATGAAGAAGATGAATTTCTCCGTCTCATTTCTTCATTTAAGATGCCACTCCTGGCAACTTCTAAGCTGACTACACCATTCGATGCAGAATTTGTAAGTGAAATTTTCAAAGTCTCCCAAGACTTTGGTAAAGAAGCGAGCAACATAAGAGTGAGCATTTCATCATCAAACTTTATGTTCATCCTTGATACTTGATCCAATATCCTTTGCAAGTTGTTCAAATGGTCTGCTACAAAAGTACCTTCTTGATATTTTATCTGAATCAACTTCCTTAGATAAAATAATTTGTTATTGTCAATCTTTGAGGCGTACAATTCTTCGAGTTTCCTCTAAAGTATTCGAGCATTTGTCTCATTGCTAATGTGGTTATAGACATTATCTTAAACATATTGTCGAATGAAACCACAAACTTGTTCATGCTCGAACTCCCATTCCTCGACTGACTTCTCTTCGGGTTTAACAGAAGCAAATATCGACAAATGCAATTTTGTCACAAACAAGAGATCCTTCATCTTATTTTTCTATCTGTAGAAATTTGCACCATTTAAACTGATCATCTTTGTCTCCTTTGCCTCTAATTTAACCTTACGTATGAACAGTACTTATATGTATGAATAGTACCTGTACGTATGAGCAGTACCAGTATATATGAATCTGGGCTATGATACTAATATGTTGGGAAAATACAAACAACGTTTTCCCTTTACTTAGTTTCAACAATTAAGTTTTCTTATATAGAGGGTCCACTTTAGTAGTAACAATAGAGCATACGACTTAATCAACCAATAAACTAAGTTGTAACTTTGTACAATGGAATTGTGACAAAAATAAAATGGACACGAAGATTTAATGTAGTTCACCTAAATGTTGAGCTATGTCCACAAAATACACTTAGAAAAATGCTTCCACTATAAAAAGAGTAGGTACAAAGAAAGTTTCATAACACCTCACAAATGAGTGCTACCCAAAAATAACTCACAACAAATTTTCTCACTATTTTATCACTCACACTTTTAAGAACCTCTTAAAAGCTCAACTTTCTTTCTCTCTTATTTTTCTCTCTGCCTTGGCTCTCTCTTTGCCTTAGCTCGTTATATTGTGTTGTTCTTTAACATAATGTGCCTAATTTCAACAAAAAACATGCCAAAGTTCAACAAACTATGCTAATTTTGTAAGCAGCCCATATGTGGTTGCTATTTTGACTCTTCTTTTTTGTTTTAGTAATCCCATAAGTGGTTGCTATGTTGACTCTTCTTTTTTGTTTTAGTAATACATGATGGGGCCCCTATATTTTTGTTTTTTAATCAAAGTTTGTAGGTTGAGCTGCTGTTGATACTTTGTTAACAAGTTCAATTTATCAAACACTCATCCTTATCCTGCTCAACCACCTCCAGATTTCCAGATTATCAACAATATATCAGATAACCATCTGCAGCAACAATAAGCCTAATCCAACTTTGATTTCAGTTTAAATTTAAACTCGTTGGTTGTGTAATCTTAAGAGATAAAAGTATTTATCTTTAGTTTCAATTTCAAGTTTGAATTATGTAATTTCAAATATCTTGTCTTGTAATCCTTTGCTGCTTATTTAAAAGCAAGCTTAATCAAATAATAATTTATGCTTTTTCATAATCAATTACACTCTGTTATGGTATCAAAGCTCTTTTTTTTTTTTCTAAAAACACTCCAACTCTGTGCAAGACTGCACCATCCATGTAGGCTCCAAACGAAACTGTGTTATTTCTCCAAAAAATCAACCATATCTATGCAAGACTACACTAGCTATATAGGCTCCAAACAAAACTGTGTTATTTCTCCAGAAAATCAACCATTCAGGTTCCAAGTAATCTCAACATGGCCTTAGCCAATCAACCCAACACTGAAGCTCGAACAAACCTCATCAGCATCAATGTCGCTGCCTAAATTCCCCTTAAACTCACATCAAGCAATTATCTTTCCTTGGAACTCCAATTCCAAAGCTTATTCACTGGCTACGATCTTTTTGGCTACATCAATGGAAACACAGTCTGTCCACCCGCCACAACCACTCTCCCACTTTGAGCCCCGCACACCGCCTTAGGTTCAACAGGATCAGCTCATCTCAATGCCATCATAGGCTCCCTTAGCCTAACTTTGATTCCTTTTCTTGCCCAGGCTAAAACTTCTTTATAGTCTTGCACGACTCTTGCCAACACATATGCAAGACCATCTCGTGGCCAGTTAAACATGTCAAACATCAACTCAAGAACCTTACAAAGGGTTCTATATCAGTCATTGAATATATGTAACTTGTCAAAGATAGAGTAGAAGAACCAACACTCCTTGGTGCACCTATTGATGATGAAGGCCTCACTAAAAAAATCTTAGAAGGACTTGATGACAATTACAAAGATGTCTCCTTGGCCATCCATGCTAGAGACTCCACTATAACCTTTGAAGAGCTATATAAAAAACTTCTAAATGCAGAAGCACAAATCCTTCCAATTGCCCCTCAACACTCCTTTTTTCTTGCTACTGCCAATCCTACTAGCAGATGTCCTCGATGGAATCCACCATCTCCACAAGGGCATACACAGCCATCATAGAGGCATAACCTACCTCTTGCCTCACCCCTACCTCTGGCACCATTCCTCAGCTCGGTGACAGACCTCCCCACCCTTATCTTAGCTACTGCCAACTCTACGGCATCCAAGGCCACACTGCAAAATATTGTCCATCACTTAAACTTGTCCCCATTTGATCCTCGAACACCACCCTACCAATCCCTTGGCAACCAAGAGCTCATTTTGTTAGGAACATCATTCCTACCCCTCTTGTCCGCTTGATAGTGGTGCATCTCACCATGTTACATCTGAAATCAAAAATTTATCTCTTCACACTCCCTACTAACACTTGGATGATATCATGATTGGGGATGGCTCAACTCTTGCCATCAACCACATTAGTTCGCTCTGCCTTCATACTCCTCCACATAATTGTCAACTAAACCAAGTTCTTTGTGTACCTAATATGAAAAAGAATCCAATTTCTGTTTCTCAATTTTTCTCTTCAAATAATGTATCTATTGAATTCTTACCATCTTCTTTTCTTATGAGGGACCTGAAAACATGGATAATCCAGGTGCAAGGACAAGCTAAAGATGGGGTTTATGAATGGCCTCTCAACTCTCCATTGCTGGCCTTTTCCTCCATGACCATCACTACTTCCGACTGGTACCATCGCTTAGGTCACCCTGCTCCTCCTATTCTCAAACATATCTCAAAAAATAATTTACTTTCTGCATCGATTTTTGTAAATTTCCATTATAATGCTTGTTTATGCAATAAAAGCCACAAACTTTCCTTTTCTTCATCCACAATTGTTTCCACTCATCCACTTGAAATAATATATTTAGATGTTTGGACCTCACCTCTTTCCTCTAATGAAGGTCTTAAATACTATATCCTTTTTTTGGATCATTTCACAAAATACATTTGGTTGTATCCATTTAAACAAAAATTCGATGTCAAAGAGGAGTTCATCTAGTTCAAAAATATTGTGGAAAACTTTTTCAATCATACCATTAAGACTCTTTACTCTAATATTGGTGGTGAATACATTTCACTCTCTCAATTTCTGTTTACCAATTGTATCTCTCACCTCACCAGCCCACCTCACACACCCGAACATAATGACCTCTCTAAACAGAGAAACCTTCATATTATTGAAACCGACCTTACTTTACTCTCTTACGCTACCCTTTCGCTCTCCTAATGGCCACAGCCTTTTGCCACTGCTATTTACCTTATCAATTGCATGCCTACTCCCACTCTCCATCTCTCTTCTCCTTATGAAGCCATTTTTAACAAAGCACCAAATGTTTTCAAACTTATAATTTTTTGGTGTCTTTGTTATCCCTAGCTAGAACCCTACAACTCTCACAAACTTCAATCCAATTCCACTCCTTGTGTTTTCCTTGGTTACTTTCTTACAAAGAGTGCATATCTCTATTTGAATCCTAAAACCTCACAAATTTTCATCTCATGTCATGTTAAATTTATCAAACACATCATTCCTTTACAATCCCTCTCCCTACAATCCAGTGACTTTTTATCACCTCCCTTATCTTCTTGGCTTACCCCCTCCCATTCCAATAATCATCCAGCAAACTTCCACACCACTTAACACCCCGTCTGCAGCACCAACCCCTTTGTCACCTGAGGTGTCCCCTGCAATTCCAACAGCCTCATCACCTACGCCTCCTCCATCACCACCCCACCGCCAAATTACCATTATATGATCACCGGAGTAAAAAAAACATTTATAAACCTCTACAAAAACTCAACCTACATAGCTAACTCTCCACCAATCCTGACCTTGAACCCACCACAGTCTCTCAATCACTCAAACGTAACCATTGACGCCAAGCCATGTCTGTTGAATATAATGCCTTGGTTAAAAATGAGACACGGATTTTAGTTCCCCCTCACCCTTCTTACAATCTAATTAGCTACAAGTGGATTTTAAAAACTAAATGCTCTTCTGATGGCTCCTTTGATAGGTACAAAGTAAGGTTGGTTGTTAAAGGCTTCCACCAAAGACATGATACTGATTTCAATGAGACATTCAGTCCGTTGGTTAAGCCAACCACAATTCATATAGTCCTCATTATAGCAGTGTGCAAAGGTTGGGAACTCGAACAATTAGATGTCAACAATTCCTTCCTTCAAGGTCAGTTACATGATGAATTATATATGTCACAACCACAAGGCTTCATTGATCATGATAAACCAGATTCTGTCTGCGAATTGAAGAAGGCAATCTATGGCTTCAAACAGGCCCCAAAAGTGTGGTATCAAGAACTCCGCTCCTTTCTACTTTCTTTTGGG
The DNA here is from genome assembly GCA_027123815.1 of Erythroxylum minutifolium. Classification (NCBI taxonomy): domain Eukaryota; kingdom Viridiplantae; phylum Streptophyta; class Magnoliopsida; order Malpighiales; family Erythroxylaceae; genus Erythroxylum; species Erythroxylum minutifolium. The sequence goes on from JAOTJB010021292.1 coordinate 5,679, forward strand.
TTTCAGAATTCTCATAAAGATGCCTCACTATTTTTCTACTCCATATCCGGACATCTCATATACCTCCTTGTATATATAGACGATATCATTATCATCGGTGATGATTCCTCTATGGTCAATGCCTTTGTCAACATTCCAGCTTACCTCTCCTCCCTTAAGGTTCTTAGTATGCTCTCTTATTTTTTAGGGATAGAACTTGTGCCTAACTCGCAGGGTCTCATCCTCTCTCAATGTAGGTATATCATGGACCTGCACAATCAAACAAAGATGGAGGATGCCAAACCAGTTCAGACCCCAATGCCCACTTCTCCTACACTCAAGCTCACTTTTAGCTCTTCTATGACGGATCCTTCTCTCTACCGTAAGTAGTTCATAGCTTGCAATATCTACTGATCACAGGGCCTGATCTTTCCTTTGCGGCCAACAAACTCTTACAGTACATACACTGTCCCACCATGGATCATTGGTCCTTTGCCAGTCTCCTTCAATACTTTGCCGGCACCATTAATAATGGCTTACAATTATACACAACATCTCCTCTCATCCTACATGAGTTCTCTAATGCTGATTGGGCCGAAGACAAAGACACCTACTATTCCACTAGTGCACACATTGTTTTTTTAGGAAAAAAACCCATCCCTTGGAGCCCCAAGAAGCAAAAAACTGTCGCTTGATCTTCTACGAAATCTGAGTATCGCTCTATAGCCAACACTGCATCTGAGTTAAGCTGGATTTGTTTGTTTGTTTCTGAACTGCACATAAACATTCAGCAGTGTCTTGTTGTCTACTACGATAATGTTGGTGCCATACATCTCAGCGCCAATATGGTTTTTCACTCCAGGATGAAGCATGTCACACTTGACTTTCACTTTATTCGAGATCAAGTTCATTCTGGCAGCCTTCGTGTCTCTCATATCTCCACTGATGATCAGACAGCACGACATCCTTACAAAGCCACTTCCCAAACAACGATTCCAGCAGCTAAAATTCAAACTTGGCCTACAATCCCATCGTCCAACCTGAGGGGCATATCAAACACTCAACCTTATCCTGCTCAACCACCTCCAGATTTCTAGATTATCAATAATATATTAGATAACCATCTGCAGCAACAATAAGCCTAATCCAACTCTGATTTCAGTTCAAATTTAAACTAGTTGGTTGTGTAATCTTAAAAGATAAAAGTATTTATCTTTAGTTTTAATTTCAATTTGAATTATCTAATTTCAAATATCTTATCCTGTAATCCTTTAGTGCTTATTTAAAATCAAGCTTAATCAAATAATAATATATGCTTTTCTAGAATCAATTACACTCTATTACAATTCAGTAACTTTCAAGTGTTTGTCCAGTGGGTAATTGTAGCAATCCATTTGAGCCTTCTGCAAGCGTTTCTTAAGATCTATTAGATTCTGTGTTTATTCCTTCTTGAATCGCTTACATGCTTCTCAAATCATCTTTAGTTTCTGTATTAGTTGGAAAGCTTTAAATTGGGATACAGGTTATTGCCATATTGTGTTAATTATGTCTGTGAAACCCTCTACCTCAGTCAGACCATTATAAAACCTAAAAGGAGCTCTCTATTTTTGGCTATCAAATAATCCATGAATATATAGCATAAGTTATGTCTCTGAAACCCAAAATTAGCATCATAGATTAATATAAGTTCAAAAGGAAGTCACTGTCCTCCAAAATGACAATGGAAATGCATATTTTGGTTACTCTCCTCCTTCATTTATACTGCAATCTTGTCAGTATTATATAAGCAAATTACCCTCCCGTTATAATGGGATAAATGGTTTGAGTATAACCTCTATTGAGCTCCCAAAAAAGCCAAGTCAATTAGTAAAAGAGGATCATTAACTTTGGTCTCCAATAAGCCTACAACTACTGATTGTTTCTCACATACCAGCTCTTTCACTACTGAACTTTTACAGGATCATTGAGACCTCTAGTATTTTAGATGATAAAGGCCAAATTGGGGTAGAACCCCTTTATCTTTCCTTGTCCTTTTCTCCTCGTCAATCTCCTATTAGAACTTCCAGCAAGAATTACCTCCATCATTGTTTGGTATCCCAGTTCTCCTTATGGTTATTTATTAGATACCTACCTATGCTAGTACCATCAGCAACATAGATATCGGCCAAATCCTCTCCTTGACTGGGGGACAGATTATCAAAAGTTCAAACTGCTTGTATAGGTGATACAAAGGATGCAAATAGGTCCACAAGAATTATGGCTTTCCCAGATTTATCTACATATGCTTCTGACCGCGACGAGGTCCAGGCAGTATTAAGATTTGACTCAATATTACCCTTCGTCATAGGACTAAGTTAAGACTTGTCTTTGCCTACCTCCATCTGTGATTACTCCTGTATATGTAGTAATTCCTCTGGTCCCCATTTCTAAAAAGTTTTCCCTTCTCCTGCCATAGTTTGGTGGAGCATTGTGGTTTCCACAGATAACTAATTGGTATAGTTTTCTATATCGGTTCGCCTAGATCCCCTATACACCTGACTTAAACACTGTCTGGAAGAGTACCCTTAATAGGGAGCTCAATGCATTTTTGTGCATATCCAACACACTCCAAGGTAGTCGTTTGCACATCCATGCTGATTGGTTTACCTAGTCCACTAGCTACATAGCCCTATAGGAAGATTATGGAAGTTGACCTATAGAGTTATGCAATCGATTTTACCCCTGTTCAGTTCAATACTAGGCCTTCACTGCTGAAGGAACACGGTTGGTTGCCAACATGCTAAAGTCCTTATACAACAATCTCAGACATGCCACTATCTTTAACAAATTTAAACAAAGAGGTTCCATCTTCTAGAAGCATAACCCTTTCTAAACCATTTGTACCCTACCTCGCCTTGGCCCATATGTTAACCACTGAAAAAGTTGGTCTTTTATTATAAAAGAACCTAACCAATGTTGATGACCATGCTTTGGCTCGTACATTCAACACCTCAATGGGAGGAGTCATAACACCCACCTGCAAAACATTCTGGAAATGTTTAAGTTCCCTTTTCTTGTGATGAGTGTAGAGCTTATTCTTCTAAGCTTCAAGGTGATTTGAGTGGGATCTGTTCTACTCCTCGTTCTTGTGCTATACCTCAGTTCCTTTCCTTTTGGCCAGATCTGCGGTCTTATGGTTCAGGTTATCCCTTAAAAGCACCGGGAAGTCATTATTCTTTCTCGATGGCTCCCCCTTTTCGAAATGGGGGCCACAGTCGGTGGCAGGCCTTCCATCCTTCTACTTTGGTATCCTTCTGCTCTTGCTTCCACTATAAGAAAAAGGTCAAATAGGGACAGAAAATTAGGGACGGAAATTATCCGTCCCTAATTAGGGACGAAATTTGCGACCAAATACGTTGAAAATCCAAAACTGTCCCAACATTTTGCGCCATATACACCGACCAAAATTTTCGTCCCTAAATTCGTTGCAAAGTTTAGCGCCATCAGGCGTGAAGTAAAGTTCGCCATAATTCGTCCCTAATTTCGGACGAAATATAAGAACGAAACAAAACTGTCCAAAATTTCGTTAGTAATCTGCGACTATTTTTTGGATGGAAATTTTGCAATAGAAATTGGGACGGATTTTTCTATTGGGACGGATCTAGGGACGAATTTTTAGGGACAAAATCTTTCGGTCCCAAATATCGTACAGAATTTGTAACCAAATTTTGGGGGAATGTTTTTTGTCCCTAAAATTGTGACAATGGTGTCGAGACCAACTTTTTTGTCCATAAATTCGTTGAAATTTTTTAACGTTTAGTCTGTCCTTAAATCGGTCACTATTTTGATTCCTAAATCCGTCCCAATTTCTATTCTTTTCCCACTTCTGATGATATTAAAACGGTGCATTTTTGTTTGGCCCCTTTTATTTATTCTGAGAGGTCAAGAATCTGTCTGTTTGGGCAATCTTGTTTGCTTCTTCTTCAAAAAGGTTGTGAAATTCTTGAGAGTTTCTCTTAAAGGTGGAGTTGCTTTGTTTTGATTCATGAAACTAGCCATCACAAGTGTTTGAAGGTATTGGAAGCTAGGCATCACAAGCTCATTAAGGTAATTTCTTTTGCAAATTAGATGTTCCCCTCTCATAATAACAGACATCTTTATATTTTAGGTATAACAATGGAAAATTTTTGGTGATTTATGGTTTGGGTTTTGTGTGGTTGATGAACATTTGGTTATTTGTTGCTCTTAATTAGTAATAATTGTTGTGATAATTTAGGAATTTAAGGATTTGGGGTTTTAATTATATTTTTCTGTGTTGATTTGTGATGAAAGTGCATATTGGATTTTATTAGTAAATAAAATCTAAATTTTAATTTCTCATTGCATGCATGCTTCCTCAATTAAGTAATCAATTCTAATTTATGCAATATGTTGATTCACATTTGTATATTATATATATATATATATATATGCAATTGTATGAATTAATATAGATATATTAATTATATAAAATTAAGTTTGGTTGTAGGAAGAATATTGAAAGAGCAAACAAAGTGGATGTATAATAGAAATCTTCCTGGACGTAAAGGCTCTACTTAAGAATTTATGGCAAGTGTTAAATAATTTATTAAATTTGTAAGTGATCAAGATCAGTTGTATAAGGACGGTGAGAAAATTAGGTGCCCTTGCGTCAAATGTAACAATAGACAATTCCATGACCCAGATGAAGTGGCGGTTCATTTGCTTCGTAAAGGTTTCAAAGAGGGATACTGAAATTGGACTTGTCATGGTGAGCCTAAATGAGCAGTAAATGAAGAACAAAGTACAATTCAGCAATCAGAAGAACAAATGGCACATTAGGGTGATTATAAGCATATGCAATGGGAGCAAAGGATGGTATTTGATTTTTCTAGACAAAATGTTTTTCCTCCATTTCAAGATCAAGCATGCCCAAGCGTTGATAATGTAAATTTGAGCTTTCAAGAGGATGAATCTACACATTTTTATGAAAGATTTCTTCACGAGGTCAGAGCTGCGGATCAACCTTTGTTTCATAGATGTGAATGCCACACATAATTGTCTTTTGTTGTTAGGTTGTTAACTATCAAGGCAGATTACAACTTGTCAGAGGCAGCATTCAATGAGATAGTAAGCTTAATTAAAGAGGTGTTGCCTGAAGATAACACCTTACCAGATGATTACTA
>JAOTJB010021311.1:0-10840 GCA_027123815.1 Erythroxylum minutifolium
TATAAAAGGCGACTAGCATCCTTGCCAACGAGCTGGTTTACCCATTGAAGGTACCCAACAGGCTGTTTTTCCTACCCAAGGTGCCTAGCAATCGTGCCAACGGACTGTTTTGCCCACTGAAGGTGACTAAAAACTATTCCAATGGGTTGTTTTGCCCACCAAGGATTCCTAGTGAACGTGCCAACGGGTTGTTTTGCCCACCAAAGGTTCCTAATGACAATGTCAAAGGCTATTTTACCCATCGAAGGTGCCTAGCAATCGTGCCAACGGGCTATTTAGCCCATCCAAGGTGTCTAATTCCTGTGCCATCGGGATGTTTTGCCCATCGATGGTTCCTAACGATAGTGCCAACGGGCTGCTTTGCCAACCAAAGATGCCTAGAGACCATGCCAATGGACTGTTTTGCCCACCGAGGGTGCCTAGCGATCGTTCCAATGGGCAGTTTTACCCTCCGAAGGTTCCCAACGTGTTTTTTGCCCACCGATAGTCCCTATTGACTGTGTGAATAAACTATTTTGCCAACTGAAGTTCCCATCGAAGATGTCTAGCGACCGTGCCTACAGGTTGTTTTGCCCACAGAAAGTGCCCAATGGGCTATTTTACCCATCAAAGGAGCCCAAAGGGTTGTTTTTCCCACCAAATATACCTAGGGACCATACAAATAGGTTGTTTTCCCATGAAAGGACTGCCAACGGGCTATTTTTTGGACCTAATGTGTGCCAACGGGGAATTTTTCCACTAATTGTGCCTAATTATCAGGTCAACGGGCTGTTGTGCCCACAAAAGTTGTGCTAACAGGTTGTTTTCCCCACTAAAGTTGCCTAAAAACTATCCCATCGACCTGTTTTGCACACTGAAAGTGAGCAACAGGTTGTTTTTCCCACCAAAGATGCTTTGTGATCTTGCCAACGGGCTGTTTTGCCCACTATAAGTGTCTAATGATGGTGTCAATGGGTTGTTTTGTCCACTGATGCCAATGGACTGCTTTGTCTATCGAAGGTGCCTAGAGACCGTGTCAATAAGTTATTTTGACCACCGAGGCTGCTTTGCAAACATGCCAACGGGCTGCTTTGCCTACCAAGGGCGCCTAGCGACCGTGTCAATAGGCTGTTTTGCCCACTGAAGGTGTCTAGCAATTGTGGCAATGACTGTTTTCCCACTGAAGTTACCCAACTGGCTGTTTTGCACACTGAAAGTGCCTAGTGACCATGCCAACGGGTTGTTCCCCCTCCAAAGGTGCCTAGCAACTGTGCCAATAGGCTGTTTTGCCCATCGAAGGTGCTCAACTGGCTATTCTTCCCACCAAAGGTGCCTAGCGATCATTCGAATGGGTTCCTTTGCCCACTGAAGTTGGCCAACGGGCTGTTTTGCCCTCTAAAGTTGCCTAGCAACTATGCCAACGGGCTATTTTGCCCACCAAATGTTGCTAGGGACCGTCCCAATGGGCTGTTTTACCCATCGAAGGTACCCAACGAGTTATTTTTCTCATCAATGGTGCCTAGCGACCTTGCCAACGGGCTGTTTCACCCACCTAAGGTGCCCCACAGGCTATTTATCCCAACAATGGTGCCTAGCGACTGTACCAACTGGCAATTTTTCCCATCAAAGTTTTACCACCGGGTTGTTTTGCCTATCGAAGGTGTTTACCAACAAGCCATTTTTTCCACCAAATATGCCTAGTGACAGTGCCAACTAACTGTTTTGCCCATCGAAGGTGTGCCAACGGGCTATTTTTCTTACTAAAGTTGCTTAGCGACCATGCTAACGGGATGTTTTCCCATCGAGCGTCGCCAAGGTGCCTATTGAGCTTGCCAACGAGCTATTTTTCCCACCGAAGGTTCATAGTGACCTTGTCAAGGACCATGCTAATGGACTGTTTTTCTATTAAAGTTGCCCAATATGTAGTTTTGCCCATTGAAGCTGCCTATTGACCCTACAACAGGTTGTTTTGCCCCCCGAGGATGCCTGACAACTATTTCAATGGGCTGTTTTACATATCGAAGTTGCTCAACTGGCTATTTTTTCCACCAAAGGTGCCTAGTGAACATGTGAACGGGCTGTTTTGCCCAGTAAAGTTGTCCAACGGGTTATTTTGTCCACTGAAGATGCCTAGCCACCATGTCAATAGGTTATTTGCCCACCGAAGGTACTAAGGACCATGCCATCTGCTTGTTTTGCCCACTGAGGGTGCCTAGCGACCATACGAATAGGCTATTTTGCCTAAAGAAGGTCCCAAGAGACTATCTTTCCCACTAAATGTGCCTAGAAAACATGCCAATGAGCTGTTTTGCCTACCTAAGGTGCCTAGCGACTGTGCTAATAGGCTATTTTTCCCATCGATGCTGCCTAACAATAGTGCCAATGGGTAGTTTTTCCCATTGAGGGTGCCTAATGACCATGCCAATAGGCCTTTTTACCTACCGAAAGTGCCTAGGGACACTCCTAACGGGTTGTTTTAGCCACCAAAGGCACCCAAGGAGTTGTTTTGCCCGCTAATGGTGCCTAGCGACCGTGCCAATGAGCTGTTTTAGCTACTGAAGGTGCCCAATAAGCTATTTATCCCAACAAAGCTGCCTAGTGACCATACCAGCGGGCTATTTTGCCTATCAAAGGTATGCCAACGTGCTTTTTTCCCCGTCGAAGGTATGTGCCAATCGGTCATTTTTTCCACCGAATAAACCAAGTGACCATACCAACTGACTATTTTGCCTACTGAAGGTGTTTCAAACAATTATTTCTCACCACTGAAGTTACCCAGCGATCGTGCCAATGCGTTGATTTGCCCATCGAAGGTGCCTAGCGATCGTGCGAATGGCTGTTTTTCTCACCAAGGGTTCCTAGCAACCGTACCAACGGGTAGTTTTGCCTATCGAGGGTGCCTAGCGACCATGCCAATCGGTTGTTTTGCCCATGGAAGAGGCCTAAGGACCATTCCAACGTGCTATTTCGTACACCGAAGGTGCCCAACGGGTTGTTTTTCCCACCGATGGTGTCTAGCAATCGTGACAACGGGTTACTTTACGGACATAAGGCGCCCAACTGGCTGTTTATCACAACAAAGATGCCTAGTGATCGTGCGAACTGGCTATTTTTCCCACCAAAGATGCCTAGCAATTGTGCCAACGAGTTGTTTTAGCAACCGAAGGCAACGGGTTGTTTTACCCATAGATGGTACTTAGCGACCTTGCCAAAGGGCTATTTTGCCCACTGAAGTTACCCAACAGGCTGCTTTGCCCACCGAAGGTGCCTAGTGATCCTGCTAACAGGTTCTTTTGCCATTTGATGATGATTAACGACCTCACCAATAGGCTATTTTGCCCACTAAAAGTTCCCAACTGACTATTTTTCCCACCAAAGGTGCCTAGTGAACATGCCAATGGGCTGTTTTGCCAACCGAAGGTGCCTAGTGACCATGCAAATAGGCTGTTTTGCCCATTGAAGTTGCCTAAAGGGATGTTTTACCTACCGAAGGTGCCTAGTCACTGTTCTAACGGGCTCATTATCCCACCAAAGGTGCTAAGGACCATGTCAACTAATTGTTTTGCCCATCGAGGGTGCCTAGTGACCGAGCCAATAGGCTGTTTGACTCACCAAAGGTGCCCAACTGATTGTTTTTCCCACCAAAGGTGCCTGGCAAATGTGCCAACAGGCTGTTTTGTCACCAAAGGTGCCTAATGATCGTGTGAACAGGTTATTTTACCCACCTACGGTGCCTAGCGATCATATTAATAGGCTGTTTATCCCACCAAGGGTGTCTAGCAACTGTGCCAATGGGTAGTTTTGCCCGTCGACAGTGCCTAATGACCATGACAATGGGTTTTTTTACCCACCAAAGGTGCCTAGGGACCATCTCAATAGGCTGTTTTAAGCACCAAAGGTGCCCAACGGGCTGATTTTTACCCATCGAAGGTGCCCAACAAGCTATTAATCCCAACAAAGATGCATAATGACCATACCAACGGGCTATTTTACCCATCAAAGGTCTACCAATGGGCTATTTTGCCCACCGAAGGAGTGTGCCAATAGGTCAGTTTTTCCAATGAATGTGCCTAGTGATCGTGCCAACTCACTATTTTCCCACCAAAGGTATGCCAACGAGCTATTTTTCCCATTGAAGTTGACTAGCCACTATGCCAATGGGCTATTTTGCCCGTCGAAGGTGCCTAACGATTGTGCGAACGGGGCAGTTTTGCCCACCAAGGGTGCCTAATGACCATACCAATGGGTTGTTTTACCCACCAAAGGTGTCTAGCGACAATGTCAACGTGTTGTTTTGCCTACTGAATGTGCCCAATGAGTTGTTTTTCTCACTGTAGGGGCCTAGCGGTTGTGCCAACGGGATGTTTTGCCCATCGAAGGTGCCTCCCGATCATATGAACGGGTTGTTTTTCCCATCGAGAGTGCCTAGCACTCATGCCAACGCATAGTTTTGCCCACCGAGGGTGCCTAGCGACCATCCCAACGGATTATTTTACCCACTGAAGGTGCCCAACAAGTTTTTTTTCCCCAATGGTAACTAGCGACTGTGTGAACAGGCTGTTTTACCACGGAAGTCTGTTTATCCCAACAAAGGTGCCTAGCGACCATACCAACACGTTATTTTGCTAACCAAAGGTGCCTAGCAATCGTCACAACGAGCTATTTTACCAATCGATGGTTCCCAACAGGTTGTTTTGCCCATTGATGGTACATGAAAATCATGCCAACGGGCTATTTTGCCCACCGAAGTTATCCGACGGGCTGTTTTACCTACTAAAGGTTCCTAGTGAGCCTACCAACGGGTTGTTTTCCTTATCGAGGGTGCCTAGCGACCATGCCAATAGGCTGTTTTGCCCGCCAAAGGTGCCCAACTGGCTGTCTTTCCCACAAAAGGTGCCTAACGAACATGCGAATGGGCTGTTTTGCCCGCCAAATGTGCCTAGTGATCATGCGAACAGGCTGTTTTGCCCACTGAAGTTGCCCAAAGGGATGTTTTGCCCACCTAAGATGCCTAGCCATAGTGCAAACGAGCTGTTTGCCCACCAAAGTTGCTAGGGACAATGCCAACTGCTTGTTTTGCCCATAGAAGGTGCATACCGACCCCGCCAACAGGTTGTTTTGCCCATTGCAGGTGTCTAACTGACTGTTTCTCTTGCCAAAAGTGCCTAGCAATACTCGCCAATAGGCTATTTTACCACCGAAGGTGCCTAATGACCATGTGAACGGGCCTTTTCTCCTACCCAAGGTGCCTAGCGATCATGCCAACAGGCCATTTTTTCCACTAAGGGTGCTTAACCACCACGCTACTGGGTTTTTTCACCATTGAAGGTGCCTAGCAAACATCTCAATAGGTTATTTTACCCACCAAAGGTGCCCAATGAGCTATTTTTCCTGCTGATGGTGCCTAACGACTATGTCAACAGGCTGTTTTACCCACCAAAGGTACCCAACAGGCTGTTTATCATAACAAAGGTGCCTAGCGATCGTACCAACGGGCTATTTTGGCCATCAAAAGTGTGTCAACGAGCTGTTTTGCCTACCAAAGGAGTGTGCCAATGGGTCAGTTTTTCCACCGAATGTGCCTAGTGATTGTGCCAACTGACTGTTTTGCGTACCAAAGGTGTGCCAACTGACTGTTTTGCCTACCAAGGGTGTGCCAACAAGCTATTTTTCCCACTAAAGTTGCCTAGTGATTGTGCCAACAGGCTATTTTACCCACCGAAGGTGCCTAGCATTCGTGTCAATGTGCTCTTTTTCCCATTGAGGGTGTTTAGAAACCATGCCAATGGGTAGTTTTGCCCACTGAGGGTGCCTAGCGACCATACTGATGGGCTGTTTTGCTCACTGAAGGTGCCTGGGGACCATCCTGACAGGCTCTTTTAAACACCGAAGTTGCCTAACGAATGTTTTTCCCACCGATGGTGCCTAGCAATCGTACTAATGGGCTATTTTTCCCATCAAAGGTGTGCCAACGAGCTATGTTGCCCACAGAAGGTATATTCCTATGGGCCATCTTTTCGACCGAATGTGCCTAGTGACAGTGCCAATTGACTGTTTTGCCCATTAAAGGTGTGCCAATGGGTTAGTTTTCCCACTGAAGTTACCTAGCTACTGTGCCAATGGGCTGTTTTGCCCACCGAAGGCGGCCAAGGTGCCTAATGACCTAGCCAATTGCCTATTTTTCCCACCGAAGGTGCCTAGTGACCTTGTCAATGTGCTCCTTTACCCATCAAAAGTGCCTAGCAATGGTGCTAACGGGCTATTTTTCCCACCGAAGCTAATGGGTTATTTTGCCCACACAAGGTGCAAGTGACCGTGCCAATGTGTCATTTTTTCACTGAATATGCCTATTGGCTACCAATGGACTATTTTGCTCACTGAAGGTGTGCCAACAGGTTGTTTTTCCCGCAAAAGGTGCAGACCATCCTTGCCAATGAGTTGTTTTACCCATCAAAGTTGCCTAATGAGCTATTTTTCCCACCCAAGGTGCTTAGCAACCATGCCAACAGATTGTTTTTCCATTAAAGGTGATTATTGACTGTTCCAATGGGTTGTTTTCCCACCGAGGATGACTAACAACTAGTCGAATGGGCTATTTTCCCACCTAAGGTGGCCAGCGACTGTGTCAACGGGTTGTTTTGCCCAAAGAAGGTGCCTAACGGGATTTTTTCCCCACTGAAGGTGCTAGCGATTGTGCTAACAAATTGTTTTGCCCACCAAAGCTGCCCAACTAGCTGTTTTCCACCAAAAGTGCTTACCAAACGTGCCAATGGGCTGTTTTGGCCACAAAAGATGCCTAGCCACCGTGCTAACGAGTTGTTTTACCCACCAAATCTACCTAATGACCATGCCAACAAGCTGTTTTGCCCACCCAAGGTGTCGAGCGACCGTGCCAATGGGCTGTTTTGCCCACCAAGGGTGCATCACGATCATGCCAACAAGTTGTTTTACCCACCAGGGGTGCCTAACGACCATACCAATAGGCTGTTTTGCCCATCAAGGATGTGTCAACTGGCTATTTTTTCCACCGAATGTGCCTAGTGATCATGCCAATGAACTATTTTGCCTACCAAAGGTGTGTAAATAGTCTTTTTTCCCGCTGAAGTTGCCTAGCAATTGTGTCAACAACCTGTTTTGCCCACTGAGGGTGCGTAACGACTATGCCAACAAGTTGTTTTGCCCACCAAGGGCGCCTAGTGACAATACCAATGGGCTGTTATGCTAAATAAAAGTGTGCCAATGGGTTGTTTTACCTATCGAAGGTGCCCAACGGGCTGTTTTTCCCAGCAAAGGTGCCTAGCGACCAAACCAACGGGCTATTTTTCCCATCGAAGGTGTGCCAACGGGTTGTTTTGCCCATCAAAGGTTTGTCAACGGGCTGTTTTTTCCACCGAATGTGCCTAGTGATCATGCCAATGGACTTTTTTCCCAGCTGAGGTTGCCTGGCAACTGTATCAACGGTCTGTTTTGCCCTCCGATGCCAATGGGCTATTTTGCCCACCCAAGATGCCTAGCAACAATGTCAACGAGCTATTTTTTTCACCGAATGTGCCTACTGACCGTGCTAGTGGATTGCTTTGCCCACAATCGTGCCAACGGGCTATTTTGGCCACCAAGGGTGTGTAAACAAGCTTTTTTCCCACCAAAGTTGCATAGCGACCATGTCAATGGGTTGTTTTCCCACCGAAAGTGCCTAGTGACTGTGCCAATGGGTTGTTTTGCCCATCAAAGGTGCCTAGCCACCATGCCAACAGGCTATTTTGCCAACCTAAGATGCCCAACTGGTTGTTTTCCCCACCAAATATGCCTAGCGAATTTGCCAACGTTGTAGCCACCGAAGACGCCTAGTGACCATTCCAATGGGTTGTTTTTCCCACCAATGGTGCCTAGTGACTGTACCAGTTGGTTGTTTTGCCCATTGAAGGTGTGTCAGCAGGCTATTTGTCCAATTGAAGTTACCTAGTGACCATGCCAACATGCTGTTTTACGCATCGAAGGTGGCCAACGAGTCGTTTCTCCCACCGAAAGTGTCTAATGACCATGCCAATAGGCTATTTTACACACTGCAAGTCCTTAGAACTGTGCCAACAGGCTGTTTTGCCCACCAAAGGTGTGTAAACGGGCTTTTTTCCCACCAAAGATGCCTAGCGACTGTGCCAATGGGCTATTTTTCCCACAAAAAATGCCCAGTGACGGTGCCAATGGGCTATTTTTCCCACTAATGCAATGGGCTATTTTGCTCACTAATGCCAATAGACTATTTTGCCCATCGAAGGTGCCTGGCCACAATGCCAACGGGCTATTTTGCCAACCTAAGATGCCCAATCAGTTGTTTTTCCCACCAAAGGTGCCTAATGAACTTGCCAACAGGCTGTTTTACCCATCGAAGGTGCCCATTGACCATTCCAACGGGTTGTTTTTCCCACCAAAGGTGCCTAGCGATCGTACGAATTGGTTGTTTTGCCTATTGAAGGTGTGTCAACGGGCTATTTGTCTCACTAAAGCTACTTAGTAACTGTGCCAACGTGCTGTTTTACACATCGAAGGTGGCCAACGGGCTGTTTCTACCACTAAAAGTGCCTAATGACCTTGCCAACGAGCTGTTTTACACACTGAAAGTCACTAGAAACCGTGCCAACGAGCTATTTTGTTGATAGATGCCAATGGGTTGTTTTCGACACCAGTGGCAACGGGCCATTTTATCCACCAAATATGCCTAGTGACTGCGCCAATAGACTGTTTTGCCCACCGAAGGTGTGCCAACAAGTTGTTTTTCCCACCAAAGGTGCCTAGCATCCTTGCGAACTGACTATTTTACTCACCAAAGGTACCTAATGGGCTATTTTACCCTCCGAGAGTGCCTAGCAATCTTGCCAATGGGCTATTTTGCCCATGAAACGTGACTAAGGACCTTTCCAATGGGATATTTTCCCATCGTAGGTGACTAGTGACCATTCTAATAGGCTGTTTTACCCACCGAAGGTGGCTATTGATCGTGTCAACTGGTTGTTTTGCCCACTAAAGATGCCCAACGGGCTTTTTTACCCACCAAAGATGCCCAACGGGCTGTTTTTCCAAATTAGGGTGCCCAACAAGTTGTTTTTCCCACCAAAGCTGCCCAACGGGTTGTTTTCCCCACCGAGGGTGCCTAGTGACCATGCCAACGGGTTGTTTTGCCCATCGAGTTTGCATAGCGATCATGCCAACAAGCTGTTTTTGCCCACCGAAGGTGTCCAACTAGTTGTTTCTCCCACCGAAGGTGCCTAGTGAACGTGCCAATGGGATGTTTTGAACACCGATGGTGCCTAACGACTATCCCAATAAGTTATTTCACCCACCCAAGACACCTAACGACTATCCCAATAGGCTATTTTACCCACCAAAGTTGCCCAACAGGTTGTTTTGCCTACCGATGGTGCTTAGCAACCATGCCAACATACTGTTTTCCTATCGAAGGTTCCTAGCCACTGTCCTAATATGTTGTTTTGCCCAAAAAAGGTGGCTAGTGACTATGCCAAAGGGTTGTTTTGCCCACTGAGGTTACATACTGGCCGTGCCAAAGGGGAGTTTTGCCCATCGAAGATGCCCAATTGGTTTTTTTCTAATCAAAGGTGCCTAGTGAACCTACCAAGGGGTACCTTGTTTTGCCCACCGAGGGAGCCTAGCGAGCTTGCCAACGGGCTATTTCACCATTGAAGGTACCCAACGGTTTGTTTTTCCCACCGAGTGTACCTAGAAATTGTGTCAATAGGCTATTTTGCCTACCGAAGATGACTAACGACCTTTCCAACGAACTATTTTGCTATTGAAGGTGACTAGCAACCATTCCAACGGGCTGTTTTTCATACAGAAGGTCGCTAAAAACTGTGACAACTGACTATTTTGCCAATATAAGGTGCCTAGCGACCGTGCTAATGGGCTTTTTTCTCACCAAAGGTGCCTAGTGACCATGGCAACATCCTGTTTTTTACGCCGAAGGTGCTTTGCGACCATACCAACAGGCTGTTTGGCCCAATGAGGTGTCTAACGACCACGACAACGGGATGGTTTGTCCATCGAGTGTGCCTAGAGACCACGCCAACGGGTAGTTTTTCCCACCGAAGGGGCCTAGAGATCCTACCAGCGGGCAATTTTATTCACTGAAGGTGCCCAACACGTTGTTTTGCCCACTGATGGTGCCTAGCGACCATGCCAACGGATTGTTTTCCCACCGAAGGAGTGCCAATGGGTTGTTTTCCCCACTAGAGATGCCCAACGGGCTGTTTTTCCCACGAAAATTGCCTAACCACCATGTCAATGGGTTGTTTTGCCTAGTGACCATGCCAATGTTTTTTTTGCCCATCGAGGGTGCCTAGCGATCGTGTTAATGGGCTATTTTACCTACCAAAGGTGCCTAGTGACCATTTGAAAGGACTATTTTGCCCACCAAAGATGCCTAACGACTATGCCAATGGGTTGTTTTGCCCATTGAGGGTCCTAGCGATCATGTCAATGGGCTGTTTTGCCCACTGAGGGTGTCTAAGGACTATGCCAGCGAGCTATTTTATCTATCGAAGGTGCCCAACGTGCTATTTTTCTCCCCAAGGGTTCCTAGCATTTTGCCGACGAGCTTTTTTCCACATCAAAGGTGCCTAGCGATAGTGCTAAACAGGTTGTTTTTGTTAGTAGTGTGCCCTAGGCCAATGGATATTTGTGATTCATGTATTAACATTGTTAGGACCCGACCCGGAGACCGGATCCCAACTGTTGGATCCCGTACCGGAGTCCAACTCTTAAATCGTAGAACATGTAACTTGATCACCTTGCCTTGAGGGGTTATTTCCTTTATCCCAAATTTCATATTCATTTTTCTTGTAAATTT
>JAOTJB010021327.1:0-10839 GCA_027123815.1 Erythroxylum minutifolium
CTCCTTGTGTTCATGCACCTGCAAATATACAAGGAAAAGTATCAAAAACTCTTAAATCAAAGTAATCTAAATCAAACTCGATGCTCAACAATCAATCCCCGACAACGGAGCCAAAAACTTGTTGATGGTAAAACCTATCTACTTGTTTTACACTTAAAAAATCGTAAATAAACAAGTCGTGACTTGTAGTAAAAAGAGCAGATATCGTTCCCACAGGAATTGATGCCTAGACGCCGCTTAATTTAGACACAACTTTGTTTAAGAAACTAAATTATGAAATACAAATAATATAGAAATTTTAATTAAAATTAAAAGACTAATATAAAAAATGGACAAAACCGCATTGCTAAAAATCTGAATTCAAGAATCTAAATGCTAGATATTACTTTTTCCTCATTTTGTCTCCCTCCTACTTTATTGATTGAATTGTGTCTCACCATATATTTCTAAATGTACGAATTACCCTCTCTTAAGGTGTAACTATTTTTCCCTAATTGAATTAACGAGAATCGATTAAATGATCTCTCAGCCTACCTAATGGCTATACTGATTCAACTAGTTATTAAACTATCCTTTGGGTGATCAATTGACAAATTGAGATCTCTCTTCGAACTATTCAATTGACATGATGATTGCTAGTCTATAGATCACCAACTCTCATTGTAAAATCCTACACTCACTCTTCTCACTCACTCTCTCGATTTGTTGCAAGACAACAATTATCAAAAACACTTCATTCAATTTAATAAAATAGGATAAAATAGGAGTTTTGATAAAATAATTCAAAAGCAATCCCTAAAATGAAATAAGCCTAACATGGTGTCCATAACAACATCAACAATCAAATAAACCATTTTTACAAAGAATAGAGAAGATTAAAATGAAAGAAAATTGTATACAAAGACTCCTTCTCTTCTTTTCCAAAATCTGGAATTTTGGTGTTTATGTGCTATTTTGCCCAATCTTGATGATGATTCTTGTCTTCAATCCCTCCTCAATGCTCCGAACATGTGTTCTCCACTTAAGGATGGTGTTTCTATAGGTGGATGTCATCTCCCCTGAAGATGGAGGCTTAATGATGTCATTATAGCCCAAAAATCCTAGGTTTAATGAAGCATCGCAGATTGTCTCGTATTACAATTCCTACGTTTATGGGAATCACGTTCGTGAGAATCTGCATGATTCCCACGAGCGTGGGAATTACACACAAATGCACTCATCATTTCTGTTATGATTTCTGACGTTTGTGGGAATTTGTCCCAGATTAACTGTTCTTGTCTTCTCTTTTTTGATCTTTTGTTTAACCTCCAAATTGCTCCCTCTTCCTGCCTACACAAAAATAATCAGTTCTTACCCTCAATTAACATCAAACACACAATAACAACAATGGAAATCAAACTTAATGAAAATATACAAAATGAATCCTAAACTAGAACAATAAACAACAATTATGCTAGAAAACACATGCCAATTATCTATAAAAACATATCCTAATGCACACCTATCATTAGCTTAAATAGTAATTCTTACATTATTTAATTTATATTTCCAGTTCCTATGCTTGACACAGTTGAAGTAGTATAGTTGTTAGGGACCTGTAGATGAGAAATTATGTTAACCAGGAATGATCTTTTAAAATACTTCTATTTTTTGTCATTGTGTGAATGGGTGCATATTGCATTGAACTTTTATTGTCGGTTGTATTATCAACTTCATAATAAAATTTAGTTGGCAGATTTTCCTTTTCTGAAATACAAAAACCAACATCTTCTAATGCTAAAGTTGTCGTTGTCACATTTAATGGTGATGGATCTAATTATGATATTTGTTTTATAGTTTCTCTTTATTCATATTATGCTATATTATTTTCTTGTTTGATCAGTTTTGCCTATTGATATTGGGTTACATGATAAGAGTTTTTTTGCCTTTTCTTGATGGTTTCTGTAGTTGTAGTTTAAGAAAAGCCTAATTTGGAAAACATTTTTTAAGGATATTTTGAATTAAAGTTGCAGTTTCAGTTGAAGTCAAACTTATGAAGAGTTTTTAACATGCTTGATATTTGTATAGCTAACGCCCTCAAATTTTATACTTGTCATTTCTCGACCATGTTCATATACTAGAACTTTTGTTCATAATCAAGCTACATAATCACAATAACATTTCAAAAGAAAATATCCTGAGCACCTTCAAACTTGAAAATATAGTACAACAAATTAATGTTATATATGAACATGGCTTGTTTACTGATACCAAAAGTGTGCTCTATTTCTATCTTAAGTTAGCAGGAATTTTATGTTTCGTTTCTTCTCAGGTATGATATTACTTAACCAGATTCTTAAAATCCAACTATTCCAGGTTTATATCACTGACTGTTGATTAATAAGTTTTTTCTTTCCTGCAGCTTGCCTAGTGCAATGTAATGACTAGACAAGGGATGTTGATACTTTCTGACAGTGGTTATTAGCAATACTCTTTGCTAGCGATGGACTTAATTATGATGCAATTGCAGAAGGGCTCTAACTGTATAATGTTGTTGGGAAACTAAGCCAGGATACAATCCTAACTATAGCGGAATAATCACGAAACCTTTTCACATTTTTTATTTCTCAAAAACCAAAATCAATTTAATTATATAAAATGATTGACACATATTATAAAAGCAGAAACTTAATTCGTACCTTATTCTGAAACTTGATCTTAATCTTGTCATATACCTCGGACTATTTTGAAAATCGATCCGTCTTAACCATTGTAGCTGTACAAATGTCCGATCTTTAATAGTATCTACAGAATGAGTTGAAAGAACTCTGTAACTCTTACAGAGAGGGTTAAGCAAGAAGTACTAGCTCCATTAAGCTTAAACCTATTTATAATAATAAGCTTTGGACGTTTTAGTAATTTAATTGAACTTAAATTCTAATTTCAATTAAACATTAATTAGAATTACAATTAATTTTAATTAAATACTAATTATGCCCAAATTAGATTTAATATCTCATATTGATCCTTATTTATTAAATATCTCATATTTAATCATTGAGTTTCTCAAACTTTACAATCAAGTCTAACTTGATAAAATATCTTTGCTCTCTTCAACCCATTCTATATGTGAAACCCATTAGATTCCCAAATATGTTGGCAATGACTATAAATTCGAATTCTAATTCATAATTAGAATTAGATAAATTAAAACTCATTTTGATTTATCTTTAATTCCCCAATTAAATAATTTATAATCATAGATCAAGATTGACATCTAGCAACGTGTTATGTCCACTCAAATATTTAGGAATGTCAAAATAGTTTTGACTAATCTTTCCATGCATGAATTTTCTGTATAATTCAATCCTTTCATCATACCATATTTCGATTAGACATAGAGTTTGGAATTAATGTCTACTCTACTTTTAGTCCAATCATATCAATTCTCTACTATTAACTATTGATTCAAATAATGACATTTATAAACTATTTACAAAATGTCATTCCACCTTAGCCAAAGATTTCCCGAATCAATACTAATCAAGAAAAATGAAACATTTTCCCTAATTACTTTAGGGTGATGAATCCTATCTTGATCACACAATTACCTCCATATAGTTCATTTTACATCCAATGACCACTGATTAAAGGAACCATGATTAAATAGGTCATAAGTAATATCAAAACATAACAATCCCTACATAAAATAACTTTGGTGACCTCAAGTCAAATGATCACTTATACAATCATCACAATGAGAATTCCATAGACATACAAGTAATGTTTCAAATGGATTTCTCAAATTGGGTCAATTTAGTGAACTTGTTCTCTAACAAGCAGCCACATGTTTGTTTAAGTATCTCAATACTTTAGCCTGTAAGATCAACTACTTCCTTCGGAAGAAAAAACATAACGTGTGCTAGTCTTTTTACGTTCTATTAATGTCCAGTCTTAATAGAACAATCACTAAGATCAACTTAGGGATAATACATAAATGCAATATGAATCTCAGTGTAATTTCATTGTAATATATAATTATGCGATGGACTTTATCATATACATTTAAATATGTACAAGATAAATAATCTTAGTAATGTGCCCTAGGCCAATGGACATATGTGACTTTTGTACTGACATTCTGACTTATTAATAATATATCAGGAGGTATTCTTTTATATATACATATATATTGTTTATGTAATGTGATTTACATTCCATGAATAGTATTAGGTTTATGTTATCAAGTATGTGACTTGATAGTAAAACCATAAGCATTATAATAATACTCTAAAATGTCCCTAGTCGATCATTATCGGTGAAACAATAATGAATTAAGGCTAGTATGTGTTTTGATTGATGATCACTTTTTACTGATCATAAATATGAGTTATTAAATCAGATACATAGATATATGTTAGAAAACATATATTGGACCGACCCACGGAGAGAACATTACATGGTTTCATGTCATTAGTGATTCTTAATATGGTTTGACTTTAGTCCTTTGACTTGAAGTCATCATGGTTCCTACATGAGGAATTCAGTGTTTTGACATTAGACTAAGTTATCTTTAACTGGATAACAAGTAGTCTTATGTTGGACATTAAATGAATCATACGAAGGGATGTAAATGACGTAGATAGGATTTGTATCTCTCTTAAATGAGAGAGATATCATTTGGGCCTCTTGACAAGTTTGACTGTACAAATGCATGGCTGTGCTCAAATGAATTGATGAGGAGTCATCAATGTCATTGTTATAGTCAGTTAACTTGGGAATCAAGAAACTATAATTAATCAAAGGTTGACATATGTCATGCCTTATGATTAATCTTGATATCATGTTACAAAGGGACCGAGTTTGTAACTATAGTTACAGGTTAAATCGGATTACCGATCCTTATTTGATTTGGGTAGTCATAATGTCTTGCTAGAGGTCGCTTATGACTTATGGGCCTTGAAGTGTGATCAAGCCCATTGCCAACATCAAATGAGTCTGTAGGGTCACACACAAAGAGTGATGTGATTTGGGCTTATTCTATTGGGCCTAATTTATTAGGCACTGCATAAGTATATGTGGATATATTTATTGGGTTAGATATAATTAAATTGTCAGGGTTATATTATATGAGATATAATATGGGTCGAAACTTATTGGGCTTCCATAATCCTAATGAGTTTAGGGTTTCTTTTCCTGAGAGAAAAATTGTGCAGCGTTCTAAAGAGTTTTAGAACGTGCTAGCAAAAATTAGCCGCTGCCCTGATTTTTCATCCTCGTGTGGATACCGGTAGATGACATTCGCAAGCTGCAGCGTTAAGATATCTGAAAAGAATCCCAATCTGTGCGCTTCAAGAGGTAATTCCATACACTTCTTATTCTATTTTTCAGTTAACCAAGGCGTAAGACCCGAAGTCTCATGATCCGTTCCGCTGTGTATTGTGTGCATTCCCAGGCCATAAGCAATCCAACAGTGGTATCACAGCCAGGTTCTGTGCTTCTAGATAGCCAAAAATATGCATGTTTTGATGACATGTAGTTTCAAATTTGAATGCATGATAGGAATGTGATTTATGTTCATACATGTTGTTTGCGGATTTTTTTTCTCTTGGTACTAATGTGAATATATGACAAGAGAGAAGTTTCGGCCATGGAAGTTGATTACATCAAAATGTGTTTCGACCATGGCTTGTTTCGGCCAAAGGAAGAGTTCAGGCATATAGATGTTTCAATCATGTTTGTCTTAGTGAAAAGAGTTTCAGCTAAGACATATGTTGATTCCTGAAACTTCCTTCAGAGGTGACGGCTACTAGGGTTTCGGTCATGTAAGATATGGGTTCGGAATAGGAAACCAAAAGTATCCATGTTTGATAAGGGTACTAAAAGTGAAAGAAGAAGAATCCATATATGATACAGATTTGGGAAAAGAAAAGCTTCCTTATTAGATAAGGATTTTAGAAGACTCTAAGAATGGAAACCACAAAGGTATCCATATTCGATATGGATTCAGGAATTTCAGAACTTCCTTATTAATAAACCGTGGATACCATTTTTTGGTCTGAGGCACTACCCTGAGCCCCACAAGGGGTGGCTTCCCTTTGACCCCTGCCTGCTAAACGGCTAGCGGGACTGTTGTCTATGACGCTTGATTCTTTGTTATGTGTCATATATTTTGGGTGGCTTTGCTTTACATATGTTTTATTTATATTATTTGAATATTTATATGCATGTGTTAATCACTATTCTATGCTTCTAATTTATATACTCAAGTATATTGTAGCATAGGACAAACACCCTTACTAATAGGGTTAGTAACTTTCATAATGTACTAAAAACAACCCTCATAACAACATTATGTTTATATGCCTTCCATAAAACTTTACCAATGTTTATCTCTAGATTATCCTTATATGGGTTTGCCAAAACAAAGCATATGAGAAACATCTAAGGAAGACATTTGAATAATGGTGCTATTCATAGGTAAAGTATGAGTAGACTTAACTAAGCTATCAAAACGGTTTTGGGCTTAGGGCATAAGATTGGGTTTTTACATACATGCAGTACATAAGATGTAATTAAACATAAACCCATCAAGAGTTACATGTGATGTAAATGAAAAGAGTTTTCTACCTAAATAACTATGTCTTGAGTGTTAAGCCAAAGCTTTCTTAGGACTTAGTGAAATATGGATCTTGTTTCTTCCAACTTTTAAATAGAGGGTTATTAAATTGAGTGGAAGCTTAATAAGAATGTTAACACACTTTACATAATATTGTAGATTATGGCATCTACTCCATCCAACAACCTATCCCTGCGATCTATTCTAGAGAAAGAAAAGCTTAATGGAACAAACTTCCTAGACTAGCATAAGAACTTGAGAATTGTTCTCAAGCAAGAAAGAAAGCTTTACGTCTTAGAAGAACCCATTCCTGAGGAACCGCCAGCAAATGCACCTAATGCTCAAAAGGATGTTTACACGAAGCATATCAATGACTCTACGGATGTGTCATGCCTTATGTTAGGCACCATGATCTCTGACCTTTAGAAGGATTTAAAGGAATTGGAAGCCTATGGCATGCTTGCTCAACTAAAATCTATGTTTCAAGAGCAAGCACGCTAAGAGAGGTTCAGAACCACTAAGGCATTGAATTCATGCAAGATGACTCCTGGCACATCTGTGAGTGCTCATGTTCTCAAAATAAAGAGTTATATTCATCATATTGAGAAATTAGGTGCACCTGTTAGTCAAGTTTCTTTGACTGATGAATATGATCAGTTCATTCTTAACTATAATGTGCACAACATGGAGAAGTCCGTTGATGAATTGCATGGGATGCTCAAGACTGCTAAAGAGAACTTGAAGGGAAAGGTTAAGACCACCCATGAAGTTTTTGTGGTTCAAAAGGGAAAGGGCTTCAAGAAGAAGGGCACAGGCAAGGGCAAAGGTAAAATACTCAAGCCTAAGCCTAAACCTAAAGCTAAGACTAAGGCACCCAAGGAAGGAGTTTGCTTTCATTGCAATGAATTTGGTCACTAGAAAAGGAGCTGCAAACTCTATTTGGAAGAGCTAAAAGAGAAGAAAAATAGTGAGACTACTTCTTCAGGTATGTTTGTTATAAAGGTTAATTTTACTCCTTCTACATCTTGGGTATTAGATACTGGAGGTGAAACTCACATTTTTACTAATGTGCAGAATCTAAGAAGGACTAGAAGATTGATTGCTCGTGAGATCGACCTGTGCGTGGGAAATGGAGCAAGAGTTCCTGTTTTATCCATAGGGACCTATGATCTTACTTTACCTACTGGACTCATTTTAGAGCTTAGGAATTGTTATTATGTACCTACTATAAGTAAGAATATTATTTCTTTTGCTTGTTTAAAGAATGATGGATTTAGATTTTCTCTTGAGAATAGAAGTATTTCCATTTATAAAAATGACATTTTATATGGCATTACTCGTCAATTAAATGACATCTATACTCTAGACACTGAGCCTTCTACAAATGAGTCCATCTATAGCATAAATACCAAGAAGTTTAAATCTAATGATTTGAACCCAACCTATCTCTGGCATTGTCGCTTAGGCCATGTAAATGAGAAACACGTCTCAAAACTCCATCAAAATGGATTCATTGATTCTTTTGAATCTTTTGAGACATGTGATTCTTGTTTACTGGGAAAGATGACAAAGGCCCCCTTTACAGGCAAAGGTGAAAGGGCCAATGAGCTATTAGTCTTTATACATACTGATGTATATAGTCCTTTTATCATATCATCTCGAAGAGGTTATTTATATTTCATTACTTTTTCAGATGACTTTACTAGATATGGCTATGTCTATCTAATGAAGCCTGAATCTTTTGAAAAGTTTAAAGAGTATAAGAATGAAGTAAAAAATTAGCTTGGTAAGACAATTAAAATCCTTCGATCTGATCGAGGACCTGAATACTTAAGCCAAGAGTTTAATGATCATCTTAAGGATTATAGAATCGTTTCACAATTGATTCCTCTAGGTACTCCTCAATGGAATGGTGTTTCTGAAAGGCAAAATCGAACTCTATTAGATATGGTTCGATCAATGATAAATCAAACTGATCTTCCAAAGTCTTTCTGGGGTTATGCTTCAGAAACCGCAGCATTCATACTAAACCATATTCCTTCAAAGGTTGTAAAAAAGACACCTTATGAGTTATGGACTAGGAAACATCCTAGTCTATCTTTTCTAAAGATTTGGGGTTGTGAGGCTTATGTGAACTGCCCTACTATCGACCAAATCTAAAAAATATTTATTTGTGGGATATCCTAATGATACTAAAGGATATTACTTTTTCATCCCATCTGAGAACAAAGTGTTTGTTGCTCAAAATGGTATTTTCTTAGAAAAAGAATTTATTTCCAAAGGAAACAGTAGGAGTAAAGTACAACTTGAAGAAATTTAAGTTCCACAAAATGACATTGAGCCTGAGAAGGAGATTGGAGCAAGCTCACAAGCTGTTGATGAGTAGCCTTCAACAATAATATGACCTACATAGGTTTGATAGGATTCGTCATGAGCCCAGAGATACGGACTTCTCATTACTGATGATGATAATGTGATGCTCATTGATCATAATGAGTCCACAACCTATCAAGAAGCTATGGAAAGTCCAGAATCTGCTAAATAGTTAGAGGCCATGAAAACAGAGATGCAATCCATGTATGACAATCAAGTTTGGACTTTGATTGATCCATCTGATGGCTTGAAGACCATTGGATGTCTTCTGATGGGCAAAATAGTCTATTGGCAGGTCGCTAGGCACCTTTGATGGGAAGAACAACCCATTGGCACACCTTTGGTGGGCAAAACAACCCATTGGCTTAGACGCTAGGCACTTTCGGTGGGAAAAACAACCTATTGGGCATCTTCAGCGGGAAAAACAGCCCGTTGGCAAACCTTTGGTGGGAAAAACAGACGTTGGCACGGTCGCTAGGCACTTTTGGTGGGAAAAATAGCCCGTTGAACATCTTTGGTGGGAAAAATAGTCGCTTGGCGCACCTTTGTTAGGCAAAATAGCCTGTTCGCACAGTCGTTATGCACCTTCGATGGGAAAAACAACCCGTTGATGCACCTTCGGTAGGTAAAACAGCCCGTCGGTAAAGTCTCTAGGTGCCTTTAGTGGAAAAAACATCCCGTTGGGCACCTTCGGTGCAAAAAGCAGCACGTTGACATGATCACTAGGCACCATCGGTGGGAGAAATAACTTGTTTGGAATGCCTTTGATGGGCAAAAGAACCCGTTGGCATGGTCACTTTGCATCTTTGGTGGGAAAAATAGCCTGTTGGGAACCTTTGATGGGAAAATCAGCCTGTTGACACAGATGCTAGGAACCTTCGGTGGGAAAAAAACCCATTAACGCACCATTGGTGGGCAAAAATAGCCCATTGACCCAGTCACTAGGCACTTTCTAGGGAAAAAATAGACCATTGGTACACCTTCAGTGGGTAAAAAATAGTCAGTTGGCAATGTCGTTGCGCACCTTCGGTATGGAAAATGGCCTGGTGGGCACCTTCAGTGGGAAAAAATGCTCATTGACACAGTCATTAGGCACCTTTGGTAGGAAAAACAACCTATTGACACACCTTCGGTGCATAAAATAGCCAGTTGCGATAGACACTAGACACCTTCAGTGGGAAAAACAACATGTTGGCATGGTCGCTAGGTACATTTGGTGGGAAAAATAGCCCTTTGACACACCTTTAGTGGGCAAAATAGCCAGTTAGCACGGTTGGTGGGCACTTTGGGTAAAGAAAACAACCTGTCGAGTGCCTTCGGTGGGAAAAATAGCTTGTTGGCACCTTCAGTAAGGAAAACAACTTATTGGGCACCTTAAGTGGGCAAAACAGCTTGTTGGCATGGTTGCTAGACACCTTCAGTAGGCAAAACAACCTATTAGCATGGTCGTTATGCACCTTCAGTGGGAAAAACAACTTGTTGGGCACCTTCGGTGGGAAACATAGCCTGTTAGCACATCTTTGGTGGGAAAAATAGGTAGTTGGCATGATCGCTAGGCACCTTTGGTAAGGCAAATAGCCCATTGGGCACCTTCGATGGGCAAAACAACCCATAGGCAAGGACGCTGGGCACCTTTGGTAGAAAAACACTCGATTGGCACTGTTGCTAAGCACCTTCGGTAGGAAAAACAAACCATTAGGACACCTTCGGTTGGCAAAACAGTCTATTGGCACAGTCGCTAGTCAACTTCGGTGGGAAAAATAACCCGTTGGCACACCTTCAATGGGAAAAACTACACGTTGACACAGACGCTAGGCACCTTCGATGGGAAAACACAGCCTGTTAGCACGATCGCTAGGCACCTTTTC
>JAOTJB010021355.1:0-10839 GCA_027123815.1 Erythroxylum minutifolium
TACCCTTTCTTTATTAGGAAATTCCTATTAACTCCTTCACTTAATTTTAATTACTTCTTTTAATCCATACCACCATAGAAAAGCCAAAAGATACCTTATTAGACTCCAAAAATTCCTAATTCATAAATTCTAATTTCTTTTCATGCGTGATAATTTAATAAAATAAATAAAATATAAGTATAAATATAAAAATCCTAAAAGCGGGATCCAACAAGTGCCCTCCCGAAAAGCAGCTTGTACAACTTGTTGCTCAATAACCACTAGTGATTACTGAACAATCGAATTTACTAGATTGTCATCAGTAACTTGTGGAACTTCACTGATTGGTTGTTCACCACCCTTTTGATTTTAAGGGATGCTATGAGCGACAATCAATCTATTACTTGAAGTAGGAGTTTGTATTTCATAATGATCCTTCTCAAGAAATAAGTCCTGAGATTGATCACTCCCCTTAATTAAGTCATTCTCAAAAAACTTTGCATTTCTTGATTGCACAAACCTAATACTATAAGACCTTTCAGCATATCCAATGAAATACACACTTATAGTCATTGGATCTAGTTTCTTTTCTTATGGATTATAAACTTTTACTTCAGAAGGGCATCCCTAAATATGTATATGTCGCAAACTCGATTTCCAACCTTTCCATAACTCAAATGGTGTTTTAGAAATAGCCTTGGTTGGAACTCGATTTAATATATACCCTGCCTTTTTAAGAGCTTCAGTCCACAAAGATTTAGAAGTTTAGAGCTGCTAAGCATACTCTGCACCATGTCTAATAATGTTTGGTTTCTTCTTTCTGCTACATCATTTTGATCCGGAGACCCAAGCATGGTATATTGAGCCATTATGCTATGCTCTTGAAGAAATTTCGCTAATGAATCAAGCGGTTGTCCACTCTCATTAGCACATTATTTCTCTACTTCCGTTTTAAATACCTTAAAGGCATCTAATGCTTCGTTCTTGTTATAAAGCAAATAGAGATACATATATCGCGACTAATCATCTATAAATGAGATGAAGAATTTATGACTATACAAGTCCATTTCTTGACTACAAATATTTGTATGTATGATTCTTGACTACAAATATTTGTATGTATGATCTCTAATATGTCTGAACTCCTCTTAGCATCTTTCTTTTCCATATTGGTCTACTTTCCCTTTATGCAGTACACACAAACATCAAAATCAGTAAAATCTAGAGTATTAAGTACTCCATCATTCACAAGTTTTTTAATTCTTTCAAAGGAAATATGTCCCAATCTTTAGTGCCACAACATAGAGGATTGTTCATTCATAACACATATTTTAATACTAGCATTACTATGGACATAAATTGTATTGTGAAATACATTTTCTTGCAAATTAATTTAGAAAAGATCATCAATCATTGTACCATTCCCAACAAGATTAGATTCATGATACAAACCAAATGATGTATTTGAAAAGTTAAAAGAATATCCTATAGGTACAATTCTTGAAAGTAAAATCAAATTTCTTGAGAAATTTGGAATATAAAATGTTCTTTCCAAATTCAAAATAAAACAAGAATTTGAAACCAATTTGCATGTCCCAATAGCTTCCACATGTGAACGCATCTTGTTGCCTGAATAGATGCATTATTCACTACCCACCAGCTTCCTGTGGTTTAGAAAATCCTACAAGTTATTGAAAATATGAATTGTAGAACTATAATCAATCAACCAAGTGTTCTGACAAACATCAACTGTATTAGATTCTTAACAAACAAGTGAGATTGAAATACCTTTCTTTATAAGCCAAGCCTTAAATTTGGCACAATCCTTCTTTATGTGCCCTTTCATTTTACAGAAGCGGCACGTGGGATTGAAATCTTTTTTGATCTTAGTACGGATCGGTATTTTACCCTTTCCTTTTTGTTTGGCTTGCCCTGTATTCCTTCCTTCTATAGCCATATGTGCACTTTCTCCCAATTCCATTACTAACCTCCCTTCCTCTTGAACTCTCCAATAAAACCATGAATACTAGGATGAATTTTGGTCTTTATTTACATCATGCTGAGGTGATTAGATCACTCTCAATGTTTATAAAGACCAATTTTACCTTGAGTGCTAGTTTCAGTAAGTACAGGTGGTTCATCTTTTCAGATAGCATAATCAATGTCCATATGCCCTAAATAGGGGAGAATCCTCGCTTTCCATATTTTATAGTTATCACCATTTAATTTTGGAATATCACATTGAATATCAGAAAAATTCATAGGTTGAATAACTGCACAAAATTCAAATTACATGCTTATGTAACTAAATTTGTTGAAGCAAAGAAATAGGTATCATGTTTTACCAATGTTAAAATTTGCAATCATTTTCCATATGTGAATTAAAAGATTCATGCATACTCTTTATGATGAAATTATCAAATTATATTCTTTTTCTTAATACCTGTGGGTAAATTAAGAAAAAAACAATTTTCTATTCCATCCTAATTAATCGTGCAAATATAATAAATATTCCTGTGGGATAAAATTTGTTATATTTAAATATGATTAATTACAATTTGTGTCATTTTACTAAATGTGATCCATAATATATATTTTTAATTAATCAAAGATGTCGTGGCTAATCTTTTACTAATTAAAATTATATTGATCACCTGAGACCTCATTTTATGCAAAATTATGAATAATAAAGGTTCTACATAATCCTTTACAATTTATTAATAATGAATCAATATCATATATTTGCATAAATAAATATATACATGAATTTAAAATCAAACAATGATTTAAATCCTATAATTTAATAAATTTGGTTTTTTTATTTTTTAAGCTGAAATTTATATGGGTTCTATATATAAATACAAAATAAATATAGACTATATTGTAAATACAGTACTCTTTCACTGGTGAAACGCAAAAAAATCTGGGTCATCAATAAAACATATGTTTGTGGATAAATGATGTTACTTACTAACACATAATGTAATTGATAAACTAGAATCAAAGGCAATATGCCGATACATATGCGAGAAGTACGCAGATAAAGGAAACAAGGGCATTTACCCAATTAAACAAGGTTCTATATTCATGCAACAATAGCAGCAATAGACAAAGTCAAACCGGTGGCTCCATAAAAGGATGTTAAGTAAAAAGGTTATGCTTAACTAAAGCTTGTCCACGAGATAAGTTTCTGTAAACCTTTTTATAAACTTTCCAAAGATTAGGCCCCACATAATAAAGGTTGAATCGTCAAAGTTTGTAGGGAAAGGCATGAAACAATTAAAGCAAACACCAGTTAACATTTGTAATCGTGGGCCCTATAAAAGGAGTTAATTATCTAGACTTCACGTTTCTTCTTTAAAGCAAATGATGGTGTTTTGTGAACGAAAACAACTGATGGTCGAAAATACTATTGATACTTCATCATTGCCATCTCCACCAGGATGAAGTACCGTAAGTTAAAGAATTTAAGAAGGCCCCATAACGCCTATAGCCTTATCTTTATTTAACAAAGAGCTTTTCCAATAAACCATGTAATATTAACCGACTATCTTGCATTTAAATTTTAAACTCTTTCTATCAATACAAATAGTGCAATTACTGTTCTTCTCATACACACATAAACAGAAAGAAAATCTCCAATCAAAAACTCGATAACAACAAATCAAGTTTAAATGGAGACAAATTGTTGTTAATCAACTATCATGTCTTCAAAGAAATCAAAGCACAATCATAGAAGTACGACGATAATATTATCAATATGTGCAGTAGAAAACACACCCAGTTATGTATATAATTGCAGAAAATCAACTACATCAAGGCAGTGGTAAATTTTGCTCTGATACTAACTGTTAGATATGATAATAATCTATGTACATGTCTATTATAGAAAAATGAAAATGTAGAATGTTATTACATACCTCCTTCCATTGATGTTGAGAGATTTCAGAGAGATATGAGAGGGCTCTTCTAAGCTTTTAGCAAATTCAATAAGATGGTGTATAAGAAAAATGTCAAGCTTAGGGACCCAATACCTCCTAGCACATAATTTGTATTCCTTCTTGTCTTCCATCAAAACAATAGGACATGACGGTTCGCAGTGAAAGGACATGAGGTTTCAAAATGAACAGACATGACCCATCAAAAGGAAACCAACAGATAACACATTTCACTTCGAAATTTGGATACTTTTACTAATTTTAGGGTTTTCGAACCCCCAATTTGCTAGGGTTACGCAATTGTTATATCTTAGGGTTATTTCACCTTATTTTTCTTGATTGTTAATTACAAGTTTAATTTCATTAATTTCCATATGAATTATTGAACTAATTTGATGAATTGGATAAATTTTTCTTTGGGTATGCAAATTTTGCTCACTAAGTTAGAAAATTAAGAGATTTTGTTAGATTAGGTTTAATTTGTTGGTTTCCTAGTAATTAGATAGTATTCCCTAGTTTAATTTCATTTCAATTTAATATTTTGCATGAATTATGTTTAATTTTGTTTAGAATAGGTTTAATTGTTAAATTGTGTAACTGAATTTTGACTTTTAGGAATTGCATTAGTAATTACATAATTAGATTAATTTTATTTGTTAATTGCATTTTTTAATTTTGTTATTAATTTTTTTATTAGTTTAATTTTCTAATTATTTTTGTTAATTATATTATTTTAGTTTAATTTGAATTTGAATTGTTCATTTTTCGCAATTATATACGTAGTGAACATACGATTTAAGTGTAGGGAAAACCAATTTGTTTGTATTAATATATGTTATTTTCTACATTTTATTTCATTTTAGGTACAATGACAAGAAGAACAGAAGTCGCACAATACCAAAAAGCAAAGGAGGTACCAAGGAATAGATAGAGAGGATAGGGGTCATCTAGAGATCTAAGTAGAGCTTGCTCGCC
The DNA here is from genome assembly GCA_027123815.1 of Erythroxylum minutifolium. Lineage (NCBI taxonomy): Eukaryota > Viridiplantae > Streptophyta > Magnoliopsida > Malpighiales > Erythroxylaceae > Erythroxylum > Erythroxylum minutifolium. Next base: position 4,893 of record JAOTJB010021355.1, read on the forward strand.
ACCAATGCCACAGATTGTAACACATCCACTAGAGGGACTTGAGATGTTACTTTTCAATGCCAAGACCCACAAGGAGTAGTTCTAAAGGCTCAAGGACAAGAGATTGAGATCGAACGATGCATCAATTGCAAGGTGCTGGAGTAGATTGGCTTAACTTAGTAGGTTTTAGAGTTAACCAGTATGGGAGTGTGAACTTGAATTTTCTTCATCGTGGAGCCTATATGCTGGGAGCTTACCCTCAAAGTGTGATCCATATTCTTCATAGAAAAGGGTTGCCTCAATTAGGACTAGCCAAGCATGATACAATTTAGGATGCTCAGAGTCATGATAAGTATAACATATAAGAACTTCTTCGTGATAATAGGCCTCTATAATTAGGACTTCGTGGATACTTAAGAGTATAAGAGCCTTCATATGGTTTTCTATATAGGATGTACGTCTGTCACTTTTGGCGCATCATTAATGAGAAGGATATCTATGACTTGAGCAAATCTGAGGCATTCATCTTATGACATCCCTCACTTAGGTACATCCACGTGCTTTTGAGTCATACATTGAGTGGTTGTGGTGATAACTTTAGAGCCATTGGGAACTTGAATGTGTTATATCTGTGGAAAATAAGCCAGAGGATGTCGATACACCTAGGACACACCTTACCCTTATTATTTTGATGTCAGAGTAAGAAGAAGAAGATAGGAATGAATTGCATCAGTCCCTATAAGAAAGACATAATTGGTGAAGAGGATAGGAGTCTTTGGGAGGCTACCACAGATAAGGTTACTCATCAGTACTATAGTTGCCTTTAATTTAGATGTTATGTGGAACATATACATAATACATAGGAGATAGGGATCGACAGGAGATATCTACTAACTGTTAGGTTTCTGGACAAGCAAGCAGCTTCGATAGTATATAGGAATAGCTCCAATATAGCAGAGCATCCATTGAGATAGGACTCATCATTGTCACAAATGGGAGGAGTAAAGCATCAGGATAATTTAGATTTTTCAGCTAGTATAGGATCACCCAAGATACCAACACCTTTTAGACACAGGGACCAGCTAAACATTTCATGACTAGAGAAGTACTTGGGGCATATCTTAGAAGCTGAGCACACTATCCAGGTAAACCAGTTGGAGTTATCATAGAGGATAGATAGATAAGAGGCCTAATGATAAATGCATCATCTTCATCTCCATAGCTCTAAGATGCTCAAAGACTCAAAGATCCTCTAACCACCAACATACTAAATTCACCGACAGAATGACAGTTAAAGAGACAATTTGGACATTCTATTAGGCTTTTTTCGTTTGTTTTTTTTATTATTTGTTTATTTGTATATTTTATTTGTTTTTATTATTATTTTGTTTTGTTTAAAAATTAGTATTGCAAAATTAGATTTTTAAAATCTTTTATCCCCTTTTACTTCTATTTTGCAAAGATGAATGTATGTAACTTCAGATGGACGCTTCAATGAATTTAATGTGTAATTTTTATTATTTAGGGAAGCACCAAAAATTTTTTTTTCACGTTTTGTGTTTACTTCGTTATTTTATTTTTTTAGCTTTATTGTATAGATTGAGGACAAAGTACAATTTTAAGTGTGAGGAAGGGGTTAACGAAAATTTTGAAAAGATTTTCAAATTTCTTAATTTCTTAATCTTATAAAAATCTTTATTATTCATACTCATTAATTGACATCCCGATTTAGTTAAAATCTATGTAAAATACTTAGGTTATTACTGATTATTGAACTAAATTAGTATGCAAAAGGATGAAAGTTGGAATAGACTTGCTTTTATAAGCTATATTTTTTTGCAATCATTGAGATAGTTAATTTGAATGAAAATTGCCTAGTGTTTACATACATGAAGCCTATTTATGAGTTTTTGAGCCTAAAAGCAAATACATTGTCATTTTATGCTCTTTTATTCTTTAGTGTGTGTTATCAACATAGTTGGATGGTTCTAGAACTTACTTTTATTATTCATATTAATACCAGAATTTTTAAACTAGAGGCATCAAAATGATAAAGGCACTTAAGTTCAATCCTTTGTTTTAGCCTATTTTCTTTGATTATTATCCAACCTATTTTTATCCTTAAGAAGTAACCACTTTTGAGACTTAGCTTCTTTCTTGATTGATTATAACCATATTGATAGCCTTTACACTATTTTTCTTGAATACCTTTAATTATTTTTAAACCCTGAAGGAATTTGCATTTACTTGATTTCTTGGAACTTGAGTTATATTGATAACTTTAAAGATAAGATCCGATATTTCTATGACAATTAGCACATAATGCTTGTGAAATTTGTTTCTTCTCAAGTGCTTCATTTTTATAATTTTATATTCTCTCCAAAATTTCGTTAAGAAGTTCAAAAGTTGAAAATTATTTGCTACGAGCACATTAAAAAAAAAAGATAAAAGTTACGGTTTTTATTGGAGAGTTAGAAGAATTAGTGTTGTACCAATGAATTTATTATTTGGAGAATAAAAAACCAAGTCCTATTCAATCTTATCTATATGAATCTCCTTCAATGTTATTACCTTTTTTAACTATCCCTACCATACTTTTATCTAATCCTCATTACATCCTATTTAAAAGACCTTTTTCTTTTTGTTTCTAATTTACTTATAATTGGTGGAGATGTGATATTATTGTAAGCTTATGGTTAAGAATCCTTCCATGTAATGATTTGAGAGTTTGTTATATTTTTTACCCTAAACACTTTGAGTGCATTAAGTAAATCACTTGTGAGGGTGTGGAAGTTGTGCTTTTGATTTCAAAAAGATTATTAATATGATTACTATTGATATTGACTTATAAAGGTTGGTTCTAGGATATATGTTAATTTGATTAATATAATATGATGATTTATAATGTCAATAGGCAGGTTGAGGATAATAAGGGATGGATGTTTTTAAGATTGATAATTTTGATTATGATTTGCTTGAGGATAAACAAAGTTTAAATTTGGGGATGTTTGATAAGTGGTTAATGAACTATGCTTTATACCCATATTGAGTATCTTTTACTTATTATTTAAGAGTTTTATGTTGTTTTTAGTACTTGTTTTATTTTAAGTGTGTTTTCAAGTCTCAATTGCTTTCATGGATCAAAAGAAGGAGAGTTTGGAGAAAATCATGACATAAAAAAAAGAAGAATTGGAACTATTTTGGAGACACATGCTCGTGTGAAGATGTACACTCTCGTATGAGTAACACACACGACTGTGTAAAGAGAGTACGTAAGGGATTGAAAATGTGTAAAGTTTCAAAGATGTTTTTTTTTCCCATGTGTAGATATAAGATCGTGTAAGTAACATACATGACCACGTGTAAATTAACAAGAATGTGTAAAGTCATTATATTCAAGTGTTTTCGAGATGCACAGTCACTCACACAACCATGTATAATCTAAAAAATCTAGTTTAATACAGAAGGTAATTATAACGACGAAACGAAAAAAAATGTGATTAGAGTTAGAAGCTACAACCAAAGTTAGAGTTGGAGACACAATTCTGAACGTAGAATGACGAAAATATGAAGATTACTTCAAAAGATTTGATAGACAACAACCTTTCATCAAGGATTTAAGAGGATTTCATTAGACAAAAGGGGGATATACATATTTTTGGATTTTTTCTTTTTTATTATTATTCTGAACTTTTATTGTTTGTTTCATTTTTTATGCTTAAAAAATAAGATTATTTAGTGCCTAGGTAGGATGAACCCTAAATTGGGATGGATGTTATTATTTGATCCCTTATTTAATGCAATTTAATTGATTGATTCATTGAGATCCAATCATGTGCTTCTATTTTTGAATTAATATGTTCATGATATTAGTTTAATGTTTGATTTCATATAATTAAGATTACGATATCCTCTTTTATCAATAGATCTACCATAGTTGGTAGGAGATGCAAGCAAACCTAGAGATAGTTTGGCATAAATCTTTTGAATTAAAGTTAAACCTAATAGAAAATTCACAAACTGAGTAATATGATCTTACGGGTTTTAACTAGAAAGAGGTTTTAGTTAATCAACCAAGGATTAGTTATTAATAGTATTGAGAAAGATACTAACATAAGATATGAATTTCCACAATATAATGATCAATAATTAAATTGCATGATAAAGCATTAATGCTTAAGAAATATTAAGGGGATTCATTACCTAGGCACTAGCTATTTGATATCCGGTTATTCTTTGTGTTATATTTGTTTTGATTAATTGTTATGTTGAATTCTATTTTATTTTAGTTTAAAATTAAATCATCCTCTTATTTGACAGTTCGATAATAGAAAAGATGCCATTATTAGTACTTGTAGTTCTCGTGGGATCTACCTGTACTTACCAACGTTAGCTACAGCTACATCGTGCACTTATGATTTAAAATTATATTAATCACTTCAAAAATCTAAAAAACATATGTTAAAAATATTTTAAGGAAACTAATATAGTACGAAATTGGCAAAAAAATTATTTCATAGTATAAGAAGGTATAGTTGTGGGATATAAAATTACACATCAAGTAATTAAGGTGGATAAGGAAAAGGTTGAAGTAATTGAAAAGCTACCACCACCTACATTGGTAAAGGTAATTAAAATATTTTTGGACATCCTAGTTCTATAAATGATTTGCAAAGGATTTCTTAAAAATAACTCAACCTTTGACCAATTTACCATATAAATAAGTCATGTTTAATTTTCTCTGGCTTGTTTAGAGGTATCCATAATCTTAAAGTAAAAACTAGTCAAAACCCCCATCATGGTAGCACTAGAGTGGAATCTTTTAAGCTTTTATATTATGTAAGTGATTATGCTATAGGAGTACTTAGATAAAGGAAAAAAATCATTTTACTCGATATATTATACTAGCAAAAAATCTAAATAATGCTCAAGCAAACTAAAACACCATTGAGAAGCAATTATTATCTATAGTATTCACATTTGATAAATTGAAGCAAATATACTTCACATAGGTATTTGGTACTTTTCCTTGATTTATAAATTTTTCTAACTATTTCATAATAAGGAATCTCCCTAATAAATCTTTCATATCAATGAAAAGAAGAAATTATTTTCTGATTTGGAATATAATATATATGGGAAGATACAATAATATCTAGAAATTTTCATGTCAAGTTATAAAAAGATATGTACCAGAGGAAGATAAGAAGTTTGTAATGAGAAATTGTCACTCAAAGGAGGTAAAAGGTCATCTTAGGGCTAATTGAATAGAAACAAAATTTTTGCGAGCATATCTTTATTGCAAAAGTATATTTAAATATCCACAATTGTATATGAAATATTGTATTGAATGCCAAAGAGTTGGTAATATGTTTTAGAAATAAGAAATTCCCTTTACTAACCTTTTTCCTTGTGAATGATTTAATATGTAGGGTATTGAGTGCATGGGTCCATCCCCATTGAGGATAATGAGCAAGGGGTAACTGGATCCAACAACTGATGAAAACTATTTTTAAACATCGATAGAAGAGAAAAGGCCTTCTATAGGGTATCCAAATTTTGAATATCTGTTACTTACTACTGAGGGGGAGCCTGAGAATTTGCAAGAGGCTGCATCTTGTGACGATAAAGATCTCTGGCTCGCGACTATAGAGGAAGAAATTGTTTTTTCAAAGAAGAATAATAAATATAAGCTTGTAAAGCTTTTAACAGACAAAAGGGCATTGAAAAATAAGTGGTTATTAAAGATAAAGAGAAATGGTAACAAGTTAGTAAAGCACAAGGCAAGCTGTCAATGAAAGGATTCAATCAAAAAAGCGTATAAACTTTAATGATGTAACACCCCATTATCCTAGGGTACGCATCGGGACGCCCGTAGGTCATTCCGACATATATCCTAAGATAAGGGAGCGCTACGTACAATTACTATAGAACTCCACATGGCATCACATACATTTAAACAATAATA
>JAOTJB010021388.1:0-10837 GCA_027123815.1 Erythroxylum minutifolium
GATTATGGTTCATAATAAGCGAATGCTTAAGTTGTATGTTTTAAGATTAAAGTAACGACCCACTTTATTCATGAAAATATACTTGATTCCAGATTCATTTAATAGTGCCATTATCGATAGTCAACTACTATCATGATATGAAACTCATCATTCACTTGAAGTAAACTCTTTTACTTACACGTAGATAAATCGCAACACTATAGTCTAAACTATAATCAAGTGACGAACTTGATTATTCAACTGTGAATCAACTAATTTAGATTATATTACTTACAAAAAGAATCTTCGTACCTTATGACTAGATATATAATGCTTATACAAATAAAACCAAACTCTTTTTGTTTTAATAGTAATAAATATTTTCATTACAAAAGTAATTGGAAGAAAATTAAATTATATGTAAATACACTTGCTTTCCAAGGCATTATATTTACATAACTCCAACACTATCTTCACTTAGTACATGATTAGAAGTTTCCAGTTCTATCTTCGGTATAGGATAGAGGAATATATTCATCCAACTGAAATAATTAACATATAAATATATGTGTTATTCATATTAATAATTGAAAATTCACAAACACAGGAGAGACTAGGAGACCATTAACCATATGGGTGTGTATGTAACTATGTAAGTCATTGAGATCGTGTCACACAACACACATGGGTGTTTATGCGTTACCTGTATGTGACCATGTAAGTCCACGAAACTCACATTGACTTACATAGTCACATACACACCTCTGTATATGACTGTGTACGACCATGAAAACTCCTCCTTGATAGTAATAATCCTAGAAAATCCAATATTTCAAAAATTCATTATTCAACTGAAACCATAATATGGCAAAGGAACTTTACCTTAGTGGGTGGGTGGTGAAGAAGCAAAAAAACATGGTGGCACAGAAGTGAGGTAGTGGGGCAACGAGGTGAAGAGGCAACTGGAGGGTCAGCAAGGCGAAAGGGTGGCTGCAGTTGGACGATGAAGGGGTGGCGACCAGTGATTGATGCGACAAAAGGGTGAGTGAAGGTTGACAATGATGTGTATGTGATAGAGAGAGACTAGAGAGAGAGTGAAGTCTGGGGATTGAGGAAGAAAGGTTAACCTAATGTAAAATGACATCATTTAATTTTTTGAGAAACTAAAACATAAAACGATGTCATTTTGTTTTTTGTTTACTTCCATCTCAGAAACAAAATAATAGCTTAAAATGACATCGTTTTGCTTTAGAAACAAAATGACATCCATCGAGCTTGACGTCCATCCGAGGCTCGAGAACCTTATAGCATTTAGGCTTGAAGCCCGCTCAATCTAAGCCTAGCCTGTTAACCCCGAGTTGGGTCAAGCCAGACCCAATATCCACATATATCATTAAACTTTCAATTTATAGCCAGAGTAATAGTTAATGGCATTGACATGTCCCATTTAACAGATGATATCCGTATGGCAAGTAAGTAACATGCCAATAATCGAGCTAACTTAAAGAAAATTAACTCCTTCATATCTTTTACCTTATGGTTGTCCAATTTAGAGACAAAATCAAACCTTAAGTATTCAATAAACACAATATTGACTTATAAGGGAATTTTAAAGAACTATCAGATTTTTTTATTTAATCCTTTAATCAATCGATCATAAACCTATATATAATTAAAGAGAGCAAAGTCGTACCTGAAATTGCCTCAAAGAACCTTTTAAAGATAGAGAAGGAAATTTTGAAGTGAATGGAAAATAAACATTAATTATTCATTTCTTTAAGAATTTTGGATTCATGACAAGTTAAAATAGAGAAATTAGACGGTTAACTTGGAGATCAGATCAATTAAGAGAGAGTAAAGTAAAAATGGACTGGTTTGAGTACAAAGCGAAACAAAAGAAGAAGAAGATAAGAGATTCTTTACAGAGAAAGAGAGGCAGTGAGTTTACGCCAATAAATCGAAGAAAAGGCTAGATTGTGATAGTGTTTATCTAATATTGCTTAAGTAAAATTGAGGTATCATCAGTGATTTAGACAGTGTCGTTGTTAGACTTGACACTATTAAGCAATGGTCGTTGGAATCTTAATTAGTGGTGACATATGCTTTAGGTGGCTGTAGGGGCTATAAATGATGAGTATGAAGGTGGCGATTGATAGTGTGACCCTCCAAAATTCTTAAATTACAATTTAACCAATATTTTCTGCAATTACATCATTGATTATCAGATTTTCATTATTCTAGAAAAGGATATTTATCACTCACAAAAATTTTTTGTACAAGCATAACCATTTCAAAATATACATTCAAAATTATATACGATAAACGTAGTGTGATTTGTCGGTAACACCTAGATTTCATCCTGCTAATCATGTGCACTGGGGTTATCGACAAGCTCTCTATCTCCTAAAAATATATAACAGTAAGAGATAAGCTACCTACTTAGTAAAGGTAACTCAACTGTACCCTTAAGATTTCATATTGCTAATCATGTGCACTGAGGTCATCGACAAGCTTTCTATCTCCTAAAAATATATAACAGTAAGAGATAAGCTACCTACTTAGTAAAGGTAACTCAACTGTATCCTTAAAATTAAATAACTCAAATCAAATAATAAAATATACATATAATACTAAAGTATATAAGCAATACTAAGTTTGTTCAAACACTTAATAAATATTCAAATTTTATTATTAATAATTATTAATACTAATATTATTTTTAATTATGACCATTTATGTTTTACCTTTTTATTAAATGAATTAATTGAACCCTACTTAACTTAATATGCTTACATCCAATGATTTATCAGCTCATCTCTACTCATTATAATCATTCACTAAGTGAAAACATAATTAGATGTGTAAATATCAGCACATAGTACCTCAATTCTTCAATCTAATATGGTACTCTGGTACTACTCTAGTACCTAACTGCCAGCACAGAATATCTCCAAGACTCAGGATACCTAAGTACCTAGTCATCGACACAGCACATCTTCGGGACCCAGGATGCCTCAGTACTTACTCGACGGACAGGTACCTAGCCATAATTCACTCATATCTTAACAACCCATATATCCATGATCAACAAATATAGTTTATTCTAGGCAAGCCACAAATTCACAATTTTCAAAGTCTATTCTTGTAACACCCCAATCTCATAGAGCATATACCTAAACATATCGAAGGAATTCGAGAATATACTTTACGAGGATGGCATGTTAAGACAATCAGAACTACTTACCACAAAATTTTCCATACATTAAACGTATCTTCAGAAAACCAGTAATCATATTGGCCCATTTCATTTGTAAACACATATTAAGCAAATCAATATTCAATCTCAACCATTTCATTTACAAAACATATACAGTTATAAATGTCATTACATTATTAAATTCATGTATAAATTATACAGTAGTTGTGGAATAGAATCCTTAATACAAAATGACTGAAGACATATGTAGGTACAAACTGATCCCGACCCCTAACTCGTATCCGATTGCAGTGGCTATACTCCAATTAGTCTAACTGGATATCCCTTGAACTTGAAAGATAACGTTGCAATTATGATGAGTTTTGTGAACTCAATGAGTGAACTATTATCGATATGCTCACTCATACCAAACACAAAACAATTCGCAATTCACATTCAATTCATAGATAAGTCATAACACATATTGAACATCACTTCACATTTCATTATATTTCAATAACTACCATTTTGTACACTATTTCACATTTCTATTTCAAGACAGTCTATATAATTTATTTCAATCAATCATATAACACATACCAAATTGTATATGCAATTGCTTATGAGACTCCAATTTTATTGTTAGTTGTTATGATCGAGCACCTTTTTAACTGTCCTATATCTATTATAGATATTGAGCTCATTGATAACTGTCCCGTATATGATGGGGGTACCAGACTCATTTAACATATTGAGTCTATGGCTCGGCTCGTATACATGTTTTTGAGCTTTAAGCTCTTTTTCTCTAATAACTTCGGTCACAACTTCCTTTATTTGATTATGTATATTATATAATGAAATGCATGAATTCACATATATGCAATCAATCACTTTCATTTATCATATATAATCGCTTTCACATTTTTCATGAGATCTATGTCCAACATTCAACATTTCGTTGGGAACACTTATTTCTTTCTCATTCACATTCAATGAAGCACTTCTAATGCAATCTCAATTATCAAACTCCTCGGACTACAATGTCCGAAAGCATCATATTAACATATTTATTAGTTCAGTAATTGAAATTCAAGCAAATACAAATCATTCCTAAGGAGAAACATTAAAGTTACTCATAGTAAGCTCCAGATAGCTATTGCCTTAACATCTTGGCAATGTCTGGATGTTGTCGTTCTATTTGCACTTTTATATCATGTAATACACACATTTATACACATTACTAATTTGTACAATCACATAAGTATTCAATAATACACATATGTATATGTGTAATGTACTATCATGCTCAAATAACTATTTCTATATATATATATCCTTAAATCACAAATTTTGATCATATAAACATCATCATTTGTTTACGTTTAGCTTACACTTAGGTTCATAGCTTAAATATACTTGATTATTTTAATATTATCAATCAATCATTCACTAATATTATTCTAGCATTATATGATCACATAATATCCAAACTTTCATTCATTCTTACTTGATACAAATTGCTTATCTCCTTTGAATCATATTTGCGTTTCTACGAACACTTTCATTCCTATAATTATCTCTAAATTTCCAGATTTTGTTTCATTAATATAAACCATCCATGCTTATGTTATAACCTTGATTAACACCTTCAAGAAATCAACATTTAATCACTTAATCCATCATCAAACTAAGTTCATTTCAAGCTTCATTCAAGCCTAAATGCATCATATAAAAGTACCTTAGCATTAGTTGTTTCGAACATCACTTAAAAGACAACATTTTATGTTTAAGCCTTGCCCACGATCGTGGTATACCTTCCCATGATTGTGACATAAGTTTGTGCAACTAGCCACGATCGTGGGGACTCTACCACAAATTCCATATACATAGAAACATCATTTACTCTTCAAGTTTTCCAGAATTCATACTCTTTTATGCAGCCTCATTTCATGCTAATCTAACTACCATATTGGTTAAATTAAACCTCACAAAAATCTACTCAATTGATTCATTTTCGTTTACTTAATCCCATTAAACATATAATTCTAACTTTTCCTAATTTTACTCTTTCATAATACATCAAACAAATCTTCTCCATAGTTCATCATTTAGACTTCATAACCTCATCATTCTCACCTCATTTCTAACTCATACACAACCATGGAACAAATCATAAATCATTGTTCATCAACCATATAAAAAAAGAACATGGTTTCTATCATTCACTATCATCTTAGTTCTTCTCATTTCAAGAACATTTTACTAGTCTTTTCTTAAACATAATTTCACCTTTATTAAACCTTAACTCCCAATCTATTTTATTCACATAACAATCTACAATAAATAATTTTCATACTCTCAAAAACAAAACACAAGCACCTATATTTATACATCAAAATTTTTGTAATCATGCACCATTTTCACTAAATCAATCCATCTCAGAAGCATCCATAACACAACTTATAACCTATTGTTGATCATTTATATCAAAAACATAACATAAACCTACTCATTTCTACATCCACTTTACAACATACCTCAACACCGTTTTCATGATCCTTTAATCTCAAAACAATCACCATATAAGTTTCATTTACATTAACCTATGAAGTTTAATGTATAACTTATTTGTTTTAACTCCAAGCTTTGAAGATCATGTAACCTTATCCTCAAGCATACATGATCATAAACATTTAAGGGTGAAATATGTTAGGTCTTTTAGTAACAAGATGAAGAAATAGCAAGGATCTTGAAGTAGTAAGGTGAAAGATGATGGCAACATAAATTGTGAGTGTAGAATGTGAGAGTATCGTTAGTTGAGAGAAGAAAGAAAATGAAGAAGAGAGGTTTAGCCAAACCAAAATGAAAGACAACGATGGTTGCCTTTCAAGTGAATGTATCGAGAGTGAGGTGTGTGGCAAGTGGCTTGCCACATGTCCTCCTCTTATGTTCCTAAATTGCTCTTTTAATAACTAGTCTATTTATCTCTAATTTCTAAACCAAATTTCACCCAATTTTCTATGTCACTTATCAATAAATACTAATGTCACTTATCAATGATTTCGATTATCAACTGTCACTTATTTCTACTACCACAAATCAATTTGTCATGTCACTTGGCATTTTTCTTAGTCCAAAAATAGCCATAATTTCATATATCCCCCGATTTTCACCAAAAATTCTAAATTAATAATTATAATTCATCGAACCAATATTTAAGACATAAAATTCACAATTCACGTAATAATCATTTACTTAAAAATCAGTCATACCCCAAAAAATGTCAAATGAGTACATGTACAGTATTTGCAATGTGTATAAAAATCAATATTCATGTGTGCGTATGCTTATGCTAGCGATATGCATGAAAATGCAATGCACCTCACGTATTCTCTATGCTATTTCTCATGTATCATAGTTTAGGATCCTATGTCCTAACCCTTAGTATGGAATAACAGGATATTACAATTCTCCCCACTTAAAAAATTTCATTCTTGAAATTCTTACCTAATTGATCAAATTGATGGGGGTATTGTTTTCTCATATTCTCCTTCATTTCCCACTTAGCTTCTTCACTCAAATGATTCCTCCAAAGCACTATAACCAATGGAATCACTCAGTTTCTTAATTGTTTATTCTGATAATCCTCTATCTTAACTGATTCCTCAACATAACTCAGATTACTTGCAATTTCACTTCCTATGTTGGTAACACATATGTCGGATCAGACCGATATCTCCTAGGCATACTCACATGTAATATATTGTGAATCTGAGACATCTTTATTGGTAAGGCTAACTTATAAGCCAATGGTCCTATTCTCTCTATAATTTCATATGGATCAATACATTTCGAGCTTAGCTTACCCTTTTTTACTAAATCTCAACATACTTCACCAAGGCAATATTCTCAGAAACATTTTATCTTCCACTTGATATTCCATATCTCTTTGGTGTTGATCCACCTAACTCTTCTGTCTATCTTGAGTCACTTAAATTCTACTACAGATCAATTTCACCTTATCAATAGTATCTTGAATCAATTGTAGGCCTTCGACAATCCTTAGACCCTTTTGATCCTAATGCAAAGGCGAACGACACTTCCTGCCATATAACGCTTCATAAGGTACCATATTGATACTACTGTGATAATGATTGTTATAAGTAAATTTAATCCGAGCTACATATTGATCCTATGTTCCGTGGAACACCAAAACACAAGCTTTGAGCATATCCTCAACAATCTTAATCTATTGGCAAGTCAAAAATTTAGCCACATATTCAGCCACTTGCTTCTTTATCCCTGGCCATCAGAAATGTTATTTTAATGTATTATACATTTCGGTAGTACCAGGATGTATAGTATAAACTACTATGTATGCTTCCTCTAGAATTTCTTTTCTCAAATCATCTACATCGGGTACACATCTTCCTTGCTTCAACCACAATGTATCATTTTTCAATTCAAACTTTGAATTTGGATTCACTTTCATCTTCTCAGTAAGATCTATTAATTCTGGATTCTTACTTTGGGCTTTTCTAATCCTTTTTTGCAAACTGGTTTTAATTTCAATGTAGTTAATAATACTTCATTTTACCCCAAAATCAACTCAACATTTAATGCTCTTAATTGAACTAGATTGGGTAACCTCGATATATGAATTTATGCCACATTACTATTGGATTTTTTGCTTAATGCATCAGCTATAACATTAGTTTTATCAAGATGATACTCAATTGTACAATACTATCCATCGTCTCTGTCTCATATTCATCTCTTTCTGACTCAATAAATACCTTAAACTTTTATAAGCTATATATATATATATCTGAAATGTTTCACCATACATATAATGTCTCTAAATTATCAAAGCAATTACTACTGCAGCAAGTTCTAAATCATGTACCGAATAATTAAACTCACGAGACCTTAACTGTCGCGATGCATATGTAATCACTTTACCATGCTGTATCAGAATACATCCTAACCCTTGGTGTGAATCATCACTATATACTATATAACCTCCAGATCCATATAGAATAACTAACACCAGTGTTGTAGTTAGTCGGTGTTTTAATTCCTCAAAACTCTTTTTACATCCATCAGTCCATCTGAATGGCATATTCTTCCTCAAAAGTTTTATCAAAGGGGCTGAGATCAGTGAAAACCCTCGACAAAGCTCCAGTAATATCCAGCTAATCTAAGAAAACTCCAAATCTCAAACACATTTTGCAGAGTTTCCCACTTCATTACTACCTCTACTTTCTTTGAGTCTACCAATATGCCCTATCCAGATACTATATGACCCAAAAATACTACTTGATTAAGCTAAAATTCACACTTACTGAACTTGGTATATAATTGTTTCTCCCTCATGATATGTAATACTAACCTTAAGTGTTTAAAATGTTCCTCTCTACTTTTCGAATACACCAAATAACTTCTATGAACATGATCCCTAATTGATCCAAGTACGGTTGGAACACTTTATTAATCAATGCCATAAATGTTACCGAGGGCATTTGTTAACCTAAAAGGCATAACCATAAACTCAATGTGCCCATATTTAGTCCTCAAAATTCTTAAGTAACTAATTCCTTAAGTGGTGTAATGTTATCTCATGTTTTTCTTTATCTCCCAATTGGCCTTTTTTTGAATGATTTTCTTCAATCATTCGATTCTCCAGATTCCTTAACGGCTTATTTTGATGTTTGGCCATTCTTACTAGATTCTCCACACATTTTAAATTATTTATAAATCTCAATCTCCTGACTACAAACGTCAAATCTAACTTGTACCTTCTGAACATACTAATACAGAATACATTGTGGACCTAAGTTCCTTCAGCAATTCTCAAATTCATGAACCTAATAATGTAGTTGGGCTACTTTACATCAAACAAAATACATGCACTCTCTGTAGCATATTTAACTTCTTGTGCTCGAGTCCCATTTCTAACTGACTTTAATGTTCACTTCTGATTTGTTTAATAGTCATTCATTTCTAGAAATGGAACTTTTGATCTACATGATATAATTTGATGAAAGTCTCTATCAAAAGACGATTTCTCTCCTCAATCATCTGTACTGTTTACATAATATTTATCAGTTAATTATATTCATCATCACTTTTCAGCCATTCATACTACCTCAATAAGATTAATTACTATCATATCTTATGTGATCAGAATGTTCTATATAATAAAGCTCAGTGAAATAGTAGACATATTCATTTACTCTTATGCTTTGGTATGTACCATTAAGATCACTACATCTTATCTAGAGATGTACATGATTTTGCATGATGTTTTAGGGTGTAATCTAGAAAGTATTTAGCGTTAAAGTGAGAGTTAAGTGTGTGTTTATGTGTTAATTATGTTAGTTTGTATGTTTATGTGTTTTTCATGGGTTAGTATGAATCCTTGAGCTTAATTGTTATATTTTTTAGGTACCTTGATGTGTGTGCTAGTGTTGTAGGGTAAATGGAGAAGAACGATGAAGATTTGAAGAGTTTCGAGCTAAAAGACATAGGCCATGATCGTGCACAGTGACCACAAATGTCACAGAGAAGGAAGAGCCAGAAGCAGCCAGGCCACGATCATGACAGAGAGCATCAAGTCAGGCCATGATCGTGCATTTCAGGCCACGATTGTGACAGAAAGGATAAATTACCAGCCACGATTGTGGCAAGAAGGGCCACGATCTTGCCCTACATCGGGCTGACACGAACACTCAAATTTTGAATGATTGTTCTGATCGTTTCGACCCTGAGTTTGACCTAGGTCTGCTACAGAATAAATAACACCTTATAAGACAGCCGCGGGGAGTGATTAGAGAGTGAAGGGAGTCCAGTAAAACAGTGAGTTTTTGTAAAAATTCAAGAGGAACCTAGAGAGAAATCAAGCGATTGAGGAAGGAGACGAAGGAAGAGAGGCCCAGAGATATGTTTGACGTGAAGTAGTTCTTGGAATAGGCAGTTTCCCACAGTTGCAACCTCCGAGATCCGTTTCGATAGTATTTTCTATTTTTACTTCAATTTCATTGATGTATGAGATTGGATATTGATTGGAATTGCTATTGTTGAGTGTTGATCTTTTGTTTAAACTCACCTTTGTGTTTTTTTATTCTTGAGATTAATCAAATTTATTTGATGGTGTTTTATTTCAATTTAATTGTGATTCAATTTCTATTCTTCATAACTTGGCAATAAACTAAGAGGGTGAGATGGTAAAAATCATCAATTTGGATTAACGAGAGTTAGGTAAATCAATAGGAAAAAAGTTGAATCAAATCGGTAGAGTCGTGTAACAAATGATCGAGCATAGATTCCCGGTAGGTTAGTAGACAAATTAGGGTTAAGAATTATAACTCGAGAGAGAGTAATTAACCCTAAGACCGTCTAGGCCTGTTAAATCAAAAATTGCATAATTGGTAGATTTTCTTTAGTTTCAAATTGAATCCCCCTTTCTCTCACTTGGTTATTTCTAGGTTGCGTTTCGGATTATTTGTGTGGGTTACTATTTTGTTCATTCTTATGGAACTTTAATTTTTTAATTTTGATTATTTATTTATTCTTTTTTCATTAGTTGTTTAATTAGGTTTATTGCTAACTTAGCTGCTTTAGATTTTAGGACTAATTCCCTTCCTCGTAGGATCGACACCT